>JAFFZH010016043.1:10247-23146 GCA_018420115.1 Euura saliciscinereae
TTTGTCAGCCGTTACGTATCCCTTGAATTCTTCGGGTACCGCAGAAATGCAATCTTGATAAGGAATGTAGGGTAGATTTATCTCCTGAAGTTCATTGCTGGGTTCTCCGGCAGCAGTTTTTCCCCATCCAACTGCCTGTTGTAGAAATGGAGAAATTGATACCTCGCACAAATTTTGCCTTTGTGTACTTTCACAGTGAAAATCATACCTTCCCACTCTGTCTGCTCTGTAATTGTTCTCTCTCGTGGACGTTGTCCCAATCCATGCATATCGGCTTGACCAACGTGGTCAGGGTAAAGGGGTTCTCCAAACGAACCAAGGAAATGTCTTCGGCAAAATTACCGCGTGCGCCATTATACCTGGCTGCAACTTCGATAGATTTCACCGTAGACTTCTGAGCGTATTTTTCAGGCATTACCCAGTCTCTGTAATGCTTGCCTGCGGCCACAGCATAGTGACTCGCGGCCGAAACCTCGTTCACGGTGTCGTCGTAGAAACAGTGAGCAGCTGTAATTTACAATCAATGACGATCAACGAGATACAGACGATCGCTATTGCACATTCATAGACTTACCAGATATCACCAAATCGGGACTGATCAAAGTTCCCGCGCATATTTGTTGGTGTTCTTTGGCCGGGTCTTTCCGGTATATACCAACGTGCCATGGAAAAACGCCCAATTTTGCGGTGAACCCGCCAACGATCAGCGTGTTACCGTGCGATACTGCTGTCCCACAATCTAGAAACAAATAAAGTAGTGAGTACTGAACACTGGACATCAAAAGTGTAGTGAACTTCAGAAAAGCATCGGGACCGACGTATGAAGAAGATCTGGCGAATGATTACCGGGAAGACATCGGAAGAGGGCATCGTCCCACATCCCTTCAGGAAGACAGTTCAACTCTCTATAAGCTGGATCAGCAGTCGCAGGAATACTGAACGAATCTTTGCAGGCCAGGGTAGCTTTGGTTCCCGGGGCGATGGCCGTTTCGCAAGAAACTATTTCACCACGATATTTACACTCTATATCCACACTGTTCGACTTCAGAGCTCGACAAGTCTCTGAAAAAATTGTCAAAATCATTCACATAAATTGATTCACTCGACAACGAGTCGTTTGTCATTTTCGAAATGAAACAAATCGAATGCACTCACTGCTACAAGTCGGAGGCTGGTACCAGGTTCCGTTGTGACAGAAAGAGATGTTGTTCCCATTCATGGTGTACCCCTGGTTGCATCTGTATATCAAATGTATGCCGACCGGTACTCTGGTCCCTGCTTCGATATTGCACGGCTCTTCGCATCCCCCTAGCTTGAAACTTCCTCCAGTTATTTGTTGCGGAAGGGTGCAAAAACTTGCTGGACTTTCGGTTGCCAGACTGTTGGACGGTGCCGTTACGTTTCTGGAATACATTTCGTAGATAAAAAACTGCAAACCATGATTGATATAACTTCGTGTTTCGTGAAGAAACTTTCATTGTTATCAAATTTGAATGTCTCACCCTGACAAGGTACAGTCGTGTTCGTCAGATCCGTCTTCGCAATCGTGAACACGGTCACATCGCACGTCCCTCCCAACGCAGCTACGATTTTTGCATGTGAATTGGTCTTCTCTGTGAACATTCAAAGACCAGAATTGCAAGAATGCCACAATTTTTCGAAAAATGAAAAATACTTGCCGACACGTGCTTCCGGTTCTTCCTGGATTCCTACCAGTTTGTGTTCCAAGAATGTTGACGAGGGCAGGATCTTGCTGAGTGCCACCGAAATTAACTAAGGTTGCGTTATTGCTGTCGAAACAAGACAAGTGAAGAAGTCGTCAGAAAACGATCACCATTTTTTCTTTACCTTTGAATATCTCGTTATTTGTTATACTTGCCGACACATGTTCTCGTCCCCTCCTTCATTGTCTCCTGTCTGTTTTCCAAGAATGTTAATAAGAGCAGGATCTTGCTGACTCCCGGCAAGATTAACCAACAACGTGTTGTTGCTGCCGAAACCAATCAAGTTAGCAAAGATGTACAAGAAAGGATACAGGAATCTAAGAGCTTGCAACCGAAGAAGGTGTCTCAATTATAAATCCAAGGTTCCCACCTCACATGTCTTGGTTTTTTCTGATGAACAACGCTGTATGTCATCTTATACTGCCATGCATCGCTTATTGAGCACTAGGGGCTAATAACTGAGACACTACCTCTTTCGATCGCCAGCTTTCCGTCTGTATATTAGACACTCTTGTGTGTACTTGCCGACATGTGCTCCCGTTTCCTGCTTGATTTCCTCCAGTCTGGTTTCCGAGGATGTTGACGAAGGCAGGATTTTGCTGGCTACTAGCGATGTTGATGAAGGATGGATTACTGTGGGAAGAAACGGGAGTGCCAACTTTATTTGGAGTAGATTTTTTTCCAGCCCCTGGCCGCTGCCCGCTGCCTATGAGCGGAAGAAATCCCGCGAATCGCCTTTTCCGTAGGTTCGAATTTCGCTTGGGGACATCACTCGGAGACAGTGATAATAACTGGGCGAGTGACAGTGGAGTCTGGTTTTGGAGGTTGTCGTCGTTGTCGATGTTTCCACTTTCAAGACCATCTCCTGCAGCACCTCCTTCTCCTTGTCCTTGGAATCCCCAGGAATCACGGCGATCCTTTCGTTCTTCACGATCGTGGGATTCCGCAGCCGCGGCATCTACGAAGTGGAAAGAAAACATGTTTTGTCAATTTTCACAGATTATCACCTCAGGGCCCGGATTAGAACACTTCAAAGGTCACATTCGGATTTGATCTTTGCAGACATTGAATGTATTCAGTGAATAAATTCGCAATAAAAAGTTTTTCCAAAATCGCATTATTCTGGGCCTTAAATTCTTCCACTTCTACATATTCTGAGCAGGTTTATCTCCGTTTGGAATATAAATTCATTCAAATGGGCTGACCACAGGACGACCTTGATCGATCATTGACTCTTGAAGCTCACATATCAAGATTCTTCTTCGATTTACATTCAAACACTGGCTGGGTGCAGTTGCTTTATATTATAGACGAACACAAATATCTATTCCAAGATTGTTGAATTTGAAAGATTTACTCTTCCAATCAGAAGATTAGCATATGATGTGAATGTGTGACAATAACAAGTGAAATAAAAGTACGATTTCACCGAAAAAGCATGTCCTTCGAATCATAGCTCTGTTATGGATAACACGATCTTCGTACCCATACTTTTAACATTTCTATCAGACTTATCACGATGTGTATGTGTACGTGAAACTCGAGGCCATATCAGTGGTACAGTGCGCGTTAAAAATGATGTCACGACAAATTGTGTTCTGCCAACTGCAGGAATACCTGCATGACCCAGGCGTTTCCGCGAATCAGGAGGCGTCGATTAAATTCGACCTAGATGACCTGATTATAACGCTGTCCACAAAAATCACTGTAATTCCCTCGATGGTGGAGTGGAAAAAATAACGCCATTCAAGTTCCAATAGCTGTAAACGAAAATTATCCTCATTGTTGAAAAATATACTCACTGAAAAATACAGTGGCGACTATTGCAGAAGAGGTGAGCAGAAGAAACAAACGATATTCTTTCCGCATCTCGACGGAGGAAGTAGATACCGCACGCAGCACACTGCAGGGCAATGTATAAAATAGTACATTATGCACCAAGGGAAAGAAGCAGGCGTTTTTTTGTCGAGCTCCTATGGAACATGTATTATTTTCTACCACACATGAATTAAAAACGAGTAAAAGTGAGGTCAGAACCATGAGAACGGAGTTCTCCGCTAGAGGCAGCACTTTCTTCGTTTATTTCACCGTTACTATGGTTACGAGAGTTTTTTCCCCGGTCGTAAAACTGTGACTTTGATCCTCGTTAAGGGGGTCAAAAAACACGAGTTTTCAATGCATGTCTGGTAGAAACAGTCAGCGACTGATTTTTGAAATGTGTCTGATAAGAATATCATGAAAGTATAATGGAAGGACTTACCTAGGTGATTACCGAGAAATATCGAGAAACAGAATCTAATATAGTTCATAAATCATCACTTTAGAGAATATTCGGGATCGAAGTATGGATAATTCGGGAATTCGATAACTTGAGAGCAGACAAGAAACAAAACTGGTTGTGAGCACGGTCGTGAGTCAAAGAAGATAGAATGGTGCACCGTTCCTTCCAATACGTACGAGATACTGATCATGCCGACGAAAGATCGAGAACAAGAGTCGAGACATCCTCGCAGCTCGACTGGTCAGTTTGGGTCAGGTGATTGTCTCATCCGATTTTCGGAATCTACTGGGAGTTTCTCGCCATGCGGGCCAGTAGGTATGCCTGAAGCGGGCTAAACAGGCACCTACTGGCCCGCATAGCGAGAAACTCACGGTATATATGTACGATGTAACATATTATAAATTCAGGTTTCAAAGTTTTACGACCGGGGGAAAATGAATGTCGATAACGATGTTGGGACAGTTGGAGGTCATCTGGTACAGTATCAGCTACCGATCAGTGAAAATTTTTCCAGGGGTAAAATCAGGCTCTGATCATCTGGTATTGTGTACTTAACAAATGACTACACAGTGACGTATCTGAATCATAGAAAATAACGATTTATTACTATATTTATTTATTATATACAGATCGTAACGACGTACAAGAAAAATATATTAAATATGTCGATAATTGACATAGTGGAATTTTGTTGTGATTGTAAATTGCAATAGCTTCCCTGAGTTCCCAATTACGTTAACAAATTCGAGTATTTTTGGAGATATTCTATGCTAACAACCACATACGTGACTTTTTGTGATGAATAGCTCCTTCTTGGAGTCATGGCGTCAAAATCGACCATGAATATGGTGACATGGATTTAAAAAAATTATGGTACTGTTTTCTTCTCATTACGATCACCATTCTCTGCAGTTTACAAATTCACTGTGACCCATGTGGCAAGAATTCTGTACATATTGGAAAAATCATCGGATCACGACGAATCACTGATGTAAGCAGCCCTAACCCATTCCCTAAAACGTCCAACGTTCGTAAAGGCGGTGTAGTAGTTATTGTCACATGTGTTTTCGGATACTGGACTGACGCTCACTATGCCACGGAGGTACCAAAGTCCGTTCAACTGGAAACAAAGTCCACCTCCACTGTCTCCTTCGCATAGGCTTGAACCTAGAACAGGGATACACATACAATTGACACATATGCATGAAAAGGGTTACTTTCCCGCCAATACCGGAGTAGAAAATTTTTATTTTCGTCTTTCAACCCTAGTCACATTGCTTCCACGGGGTCACCCTGACCCCAGCTAACTTGGAAACGTTGTCACATTGATTCTGTTGACACTTTTGACTACCGTAAAATTCTCTAGAATAGTGTAAGTGAGGATTTCCTCGATTTTGACTTTGTTTTTCGGCTGCCAAAAGCCAGACTAACGCTTTGCTTGCAACGGTTATGGAGCCAACGTATAGTCAACACTTCAAACTCCTAACATATGGTGCCACAGGTCCAGATTCGATCATCTTCCATGCGAAATATTGAGGATAAGTTAAAGTTGGGGTCATCTGGACCCCAAGTAAGTGACTAGGTTTGATTTTTCAATACCCACCGTTCAAATAACCCGCGCAAAATTTGTCAGCCGTTACGTATCCCTTGAATTCTTCGGGTACCGCAGAAACGCATTCTTGATAAGGAATGTAGGGTAGATTTATCTCCTGAAGTTCACTGCTGGGTTCTCCGGCAGCGGTCTTTCCCCATCCAACTGCCTGTTGTAGGAATGAAGAAATTAATACCTCGCACCAAATTTTGCCTTTCTGTACTTTCACAGTGAAAATCATACCTTTCCACTCTGTCCGCTCTGTAACTGTTGCCTCTCGTGGACGTTGTCCCAATCCATGCATACCGGTCTCACCAACGTGGTCAACGTAAAGGGGTTCTCCAAACGAACTATTGAAATGTCTTCGGCAAAATTACCGCTCGCCCCAAAGTACCTGCTTGCAACTTCGATAGATTTCACCGTAGACGTCTGAGCGTATTTTTCAGGCATTACCCAGGCTCTGTAATGCTTGCCTGCGGCCACAGCATAGTGACGCGCGTCCGAAACCTCGTTCACGGTGTCGTCGTAGAAACAGTGAGCAGCTGTAATTTACAATCAATGACGATCAACGAGATACAGACGATCGCTATTGCACATTCATAGACTTACCAGATATAACCATATCGGGACTGATCAAAGATCCCGCGCATATCTGTTGGTATTTTCTATCCGAATTTTTCCGGTATATACCAACGTGCCATGGAAAAACTCCCAATTTGGCAGTAAACCCGTTGACGATCAGCGTGTTACCATGAGATACGGCGGTACCACAGTCTAGAAATAGAGATACGGGTTACTATCAAGTTGTGCACAGGGTGAACTCCTGACTACTCTTTGATCTGAAGTTGGAACAAGGTTTCAGACCATTTCGGAACCAATCAAAGTGTCTGAATGCTCGTTCTTTTCGATTTTATAGCCAACTTCAGATCAACGAGTCGGTAGGGACTCTGCGCAAGAAGTAGAGTGAACTTGGTACCAGGAAGACATCGGAAGAGTGTACGATCCCATATCCCTTCGGTGAGGCAGTTCACCTCTCTGTAGGCAGGATCAGCAGCAAGAGGAATACTGAATGAATGTTTGCAGGAAAGAGTAGCCTTGGTTCCCGGAGCGATAGCGGTTTCGCAAGAAACTATTTCGCCATAATATTTGCACTCTATATCCACACTGTTTGACTTCAGAGCGGGACACGTCTCTGAAAAGGATATGAGAATGTTAGAACGATTCATTCATCAGAAAAGGATTCGAGTGAAGAAGATGAATTGGCCTACTTCGACATATGGGAGGCAGGTACCACGATCCGTTGTGACAAAAGGAGACGTTGTTTCCCTTCAGGGTGTATCCCTCGTCGCATGTGTATGTCAAATAGCCACCAATCGGTACCCTGGTCCCTGGATCATTGCTGCACGGCGGTGCTTCGCATCCACCTACCTCGAAGTTTCCTCCAGTTGGTTGCTGCGGTAGGACGCAACCACTTCTTGGACTTGCAGTAGTATGACCACCGTACGGTCGCGTTGTGGTGCTGTAATCATTTGATAAATCTTGTACTTCCGAATACATCAGACTGGAATCACATGTCGTAAGGTTGAAAATATTGTGATGACAGATCATTGTATCTTACGATGATGTAGAGCAGTTCAATTCATCAGATCCATCTTCACAGTCTTCCACACCGTTACATCGCGCATTCCTCGAGACGCAGTCACGATTTTGGCATGTAAACTGGTTTCCTCTGTGAATATCCAAAGATCACAATTTAAAAAAAAGAAACCACTGATAAAACATTGATTTAAAATTTGGAGAACATTCATTTGTATGTATGTCATATACTTGCCGACATTTATTCCTGTTTCCTCCTTGATTTCCTTGATTTCCAGGGTTTCCCTGATTTCCTTGACTACCTCGGTTTCCTTGATTACCATGATTTCCTTGATTCCCTTGGTTTCCACGATTACCATGATTCCCTTGGTTTCCATGATTTCCTTGATTCCCTTGGTTTGCATGATTTCCTTGATATTCTCCGTTGTTTTGATAACCGTTTCCTGATTCTTGACCGTTGAACTGTTGAGTATTACTATCCAGACCACCGGAATCTTGCCCATAGGTATTACTCAGAGATGATCCCCCTGAATTCACCTGACCTTGTCCGGGTCTGTTGACGAACGCGTCTTCTTCTCCCCCTGGTCTCCTGTTCCCGTTCCAATTCGTCCCTTCGTCAGGCCTTCCATTCTGGAATCCTCCTGGCCTTTCCCCAGGTCTTCCTGGTCGGTTGGGTGGCGGACCTCCTGGGCCTCCGAAACCCCCAGGACCTCCGGCACCTTGGAAGCCAGTATCGTGGCCAGGCCTTCCCGGTTGCCCGAGTCCAGGGACCCCACCACCCTGGTGGTTAGGACCCTGAGGGCCATTCGGAGAGGTCTGTTGTCCTCCGATGTTAATTAGAGCCGGATTTTGCTGACTGCCACCGAGATTAAGAAGACTCATTCCCTGTCCGCTACTGCCACCGATACCAAGCAACCCAATCCCACCTGGATTTTGGTTCGCCGAAGCCTCCTGACCTCCCAGACCGCCTACAGCGGAGTTTAGTGATCCCAGTCCAAGAAGTGACGACTGCGTTGTTCTCGAGGTACGCGTTTCCATCAGGTTTGAATTCCGACTGTAGCTGGTACCGGTGGAGGAATCACTCTGAGACACTGATAGTGGTTGGGCGAATCCTTGTGGGTTCTGCTGTCTCCGGAAGCCATCGTTACCAGCAGCTACCCTGTCGGGGTTCCCACCCCCAGGACCACCCCTGGGACCTTCCCTAGGACGATGTTGCGGTCCTGGATCTCGGAAACCACCAAAATCACGCCGATCCTGACGTTTCTGACGATTGAGGAGCTCGGCGGCCGCGACATCTGGAAGACATTTGATAACAGTTAGCCTGAAGTCACTAAAACCTCGGGTATCTCTTCGTTCAATCAAGAGTCACCATACAATTTACATTTGAATGCTTGCTTCACTTGAATAAGTGCTTGTGGGATGAGTTAGGGTGAACTTGACGAGTCCACTACCTTTTGGACCTGGTTCGGTTTACCTGACTTCGCGGTATCAGATATTTTCCTAGTCAGGTAAGGTTCGGCTCTTGAAACACCGGGAATTCCTTCAATTAGTACTTATGACACACCTGACACGAAGACTTGGAGTTATATTATTTCCAAATTGATTTCATGACCCTGAAGGTTGCTTTCCCGGAATACAAAATGATTCGAAGACCACTTCTAACCCAGGGTGATGATGTTACACGTCTGAAGACGTTTTTTAGATGCATGGTCAAAAGAAGATGATCAAAATATGACCAAGAAAAAGATAAAATCGTCATAACAAACAACAATTGGATTCTAAAAAACTCAAGACGCAGTCCAAAGCGTAGAAAATCGATCAACAAACTGTTGAAATCGCATAAGATGTTTGGAAAACCATGAATTAAACATCGACGAAGGTCTCTAATCGCAAGAGAATGAAGAAAGATGATTCAAACATGATTTACCACAGTCCCAGACAATGATTGAAAATGATTACAAAATTTTAGAAGAAGAACCAATAGTTTCAGGGTTATTAAGAGTTTGATTTCACATTCTTCTGGGAATAAAAAAAAGTGATTAACGAGAGAATCGTCTGTTGGACAGTCTCCCAGAAACTCGAAACACGCAACACGGATACTTAGAGTGTATTTAACATAAATTCATAATTGAAAACTAGTGAATGGAAAAAAACTAGTATCGATAGCTTGGCTATAGAATCGTGATGAGGAACGTAATCGTCGCACAAACATGATCGTTAACTGTTCTGTAACCGGAACTTTAACCACATATACACACGATGTATCGTTGCTGATCACATGCATCGAGCTGCGGTCACAAGTTATGACGTGCTAATCCGGTACACGATATTGATAAGTTACAAAAAGTGATGTTTATTTATTATTCTACACTTATTTGGCTTTGGCAGAAGAAAGAAAAACGAATTTAACGTCATATTGTTATTTTATATCAACAGAAATTGTCTGAGAATAGATAAGAAAAGATGAAAACATCGTTTTAGCAGGTTTCTTTCTCCATTCGGAATGTTAATTCTTTACGACGACCTTCGACGATCAGCTCCTGGAGCTCATAGCTCAAGATGATCTCTCGACTGAGTACGGTTGCCAATTATTATACACTAACACGTATATTGATTGCGAAATTCTCAAGTCCAAAAGTATTACCCTTCAAATTCGGAATGTCTGTCTTTTGCTGTTCGTAACGGCAAAAGGTCGTATTCGTATATATTTTATTGTATTTGGTATAAAAACCGGAAGATTCGTTCACAAACGTTTAAATTTGATATCGGGTCGATTAGAAGCAGAAGGTCGTAAGCGCGAAGAAAAATTAGAAAAATTGTCGCTTACGACCTTCTGCTTTCAACACGAATATTTTTTTCATCGAATTTTTCGAAACGTTCGTTTTTTCAATTTATCTTCACGTTTCAGGTGTTTTTTTAATGACTTTTTCGTCGAGGAGAGAAGAAATTCTCAAATTGGCGGATACGACCTTCTGCCTTTACGGTTTTTTTCTCAATTTTCCTCAAAATTGTAACGAAAGAACGACGTATCCGCCCAACATACGATCTTCTCCCATTTACAGCTTTCGATCTCGTTATTTCAATCGATCTACACGTTCTGGACCATTTTTAGAGCGAATGAAGAGAGAAAAGAAATTATACGACCTTATGTATCGATTTATTATTTCGTTCGTATGATGTGATACGAGCATATTTCGTAACGAAAATAATACTCAGAAATTTGATGATAACATACAGTGATTGCCGTGACCCGAACGTTTCAGGGTGACGGATGACCCAATGTTTTCAAGAGATAATAATTTAGGGGGGCTGATTACGTTGGTTTACGTACAAACAAACAAATATACACAGCAAATTGATAAGATTCTCGACTAGCCCGATTGAATGACATGTTTCTGTATACTCTAATATAAAATTTGTTCATCTGAAATCGTCAACGAACGACGTAGCCATGATGATACTAGCCAAAACAAGATAATTAATAATAAAAGAAATGAATTTGGAGAATCGAAGTATAAATTTTGTCTACAGTGTTAAGAAAAACGGGTTTGATAACCGGTTTTCTTTTTCCATAATCGAATAACGAGTCAATTTTGGTCATATAAACGGTAATATACCGTCCATGCTGGCATAAAAAAAAAAATTATAATTTTCTTATAATTTCATGAAAGATTCTGTATTAAGTTTCATTGGAATGTATGAGAAGCAGTTAACATACTTTTTGCAATGATAGTTTCATTCAAAAATGGGTTTCCAATGGCACAATAATCGCCGAAATCGGACAAATATGAAATTTCAAGATATTTCATATAAATTTCACTCAAATCACCACCATTTGTAAATTTTTTTCATTTTTCTATGAGAAATTTCAAGGTACACCGCACGTTGATAATGTCGTCAAGAGAAATTGCCCCCCACCACCATCGAGCCAATGACCCAGCATAGCGATAGGTTCTAGGTGGGAGACGCTTTTCTGAAACCAATATTGACGCGCTCTGTACCAACTAGTACCAAGTAAACATGATGTTGTGTACATTCCACGAATTTAACAGTAATCGTCATGTGTACGACAAAACATCGATTATTTTAAACTAGTAAAAAAAAGTTTATTGGGGTCATCGGCGAATGTCTCCATAAAGAAGAAGCTGCCACAATAAAGAAGAAGAAAAAAAAAAAGAAACATTTTTTACAAGTCAAAAATGAAACTGAAATCAGTAGCCAAAAGTGCTGAATTGAACTGAAATGAGACAAGAACTTCCATGAATCTGTACAACGAGATTTTCACAGCTTCTCGTTTCATCTTCATCACTCAAAATGTCTTCATGTAACTAATTATTACAAGTTTGATCTTCCTCGATGTGAATTTGGAGGAAATGATTCAATTCAGGTTCTGAAAACTGTAAACTATATCATATCTTGTGTTTCGCACAGGAGTGACGTCGTAATTGGCAAATTGACGAGGGTACCGATAATCGCAGGCATTCGTAACTGTATATCTATCTATACCTATAAAGGAACATTTTACAAGCATCAACGCCCAGCCCAAACCCCTTGACCTAGAAACTTGAAATTTGGGCAACATGTTCCCTTCCCTTAGTAAACACCCAATGAGAAGCGATTTTTCGAAATTCGCCCCACAAGGAGAATGAAAGGGGTAAAACATGTTTTCGCAGATTCATGGATATCTCCTCGGCCCGATGAGATATTGACTTCGTTTTCGCTTCAAATTATTGCTCATTCGAATACCTAGAAAGTAGTTCAAGCGTTTTTTGAAATTCGACTCCTAAGGGAATGGAAAGGTGTGAAAGCAATTTTTGCGGCGCCGACCGGAGTGGGCCTACGTGAGGTAATTAATGAACAAGTTTCCGTAGAACCGCAGGACACTGGCCAAGGCCTTGGGTTATATTTTCCGAATTATTTTCTCTAATTCTATGAATCGATAATCATCATTATCGTTGTGAAATATTGATGACGTTGGATTGAAGTCAGATTTTGATGTATACTCACTGCAGAATAAATGGGCGACTATCAGCGAAGCGGCGAGGAGAAGACATACGCGATTATCACACCGCATGTGGAAGAAGGAACTGAACGCACCGTACACGGCACACTGCACAGTAATGTTATTGTATCACAGTAATTAATTAATAAATAATCCCACGATGCGAATGTGGGATGAGACACTAATGAACCTTTTGATAACGAAATGATTGTATAAAAATAAATATATAAATTAATCGAAACTTTGAATTCGAATGAATAAATAATTAAGATTACGAGTAGCTACACTGATTGTGAACGGAAAAGACTGACCCGTCGAGTTTGTGAAACTCAGTTCTTTCTATAACAATGAGAGTCGTCTTCTTCGCTCGAAAACTAATTGTAAACTGAGTTTGTGAAGCGACTATCCCCGTTCTGTATGACTCCGAATGGGAACCGAAGCTCGGGCCCATGTCTCTTAGCACTTGGCCAATCTTGAAACGGTTTGTCCGGGATGCCCCGTCGCTAGAGTCCGGTGATCGCCTCAGGCGATATGGCTACCGTAAGGTTACGTCAATGTCAGTGCCGATTACTGACCAAAATATACACACTTTACGGTTGGTGAGGTATTGACGTTTAATTGTCAAAATCGCGTAGCAACAACCCACAGGGAGGAGTTTACTTGTCAAAATCATGGCGCAACGAATGCGGGAAAGGTTATTTTTAT
>JAFFZH010016043.1:30370-47530 GCA_018420115.1 Euura saliciscinereae
TCCACGCTCCGGAAACTTCGGAGCGTGGAACAAATAGTTTCGTAAATACAGCATTTACAAATTTTCGAAAACGAAAATTTCAAAATAGTGACAAAATTCTTTAAAAAATGCATTCGTGTTCAGAAAAATTAGGGCATTTATTTGAGATGAAAAAAAATAACGTTACCAAAGAATTTGTTGAACAATGTTTTGTTTAAACAATTTATTGATAACTTTCGGGGATTATTATTATCCAAAATGAATACTCCTATCATCTTTATCATGGTCGATTTTTTTCCGATTTTTATCTCATCATAAAGTACTCAATTTGCCGACGAGAATCGTTTTTGGTTGAGATTTTACTACATCCTTAACGTAAGATTTGCTTTTTCCATCATTTTCTTTGCCATTTTCTCCAAACAAAAAGTAAATCACCGTCAATTTAGGTGGACGTAATGTACATTGGGATTCGAGTTTCAGGTATTCAGCAAAAAATCGACCTGCGTTCTCGAACTGAAAGCCTCGGGGTGAACCAGCTCCTCCTTTATTCTTAAGCACTCGCCTTTGTTACCGCGTGACTCTTATCCGCTTTTCCGGCCATTCGACTGCCAGTACTCGTAATATTTCGTGATGACGATTTCGAAATACGAAATTGCCGTGAAGCAGTCTCATTACACCCGAGCTTTGAGCTTTTTTTCCCTTTCCTCTTCAGTGAAACTTCGAAGGACCGCTTTTTCTACTTTATTCTTATTTTTTTTTATTGTATTTGGTATAAAAACCCGAAGATTCGTTCACAAACGTTGAAATTTGATATCGGGTCGATTAAAAGCAGAAGGTCGTTGGCGCGAAGAAAAATTTAAAAAATTGTCGCTCACGACCTTCTGCTTTCAACTACGAATATTTTTTCATCGAATTTTTCGAAACGTTCGTTTTTTTCAATTCATCTTCACGTTTCAGGTGTTTTTTAATGACTTTTTCGTCGAGGAGAGAAGAAATTCTCAAATTGGCGCCTACGACCTTCTGCCTTCACGTTTTTTTCTCAATTTTCCTTGAAATTGCAACGAAAGAACGACGTATCCGCCCGACATACGATCTTTTGCCATTTACATCTTTCGATCTCGTTATTTCAACCGATCTACACGTTCTGGACCATTTTCAGAGCGAATGGGGAGAGAAAAAAATATCATACGACCCTTATGCCATTAGATACCCGATTTGCATTCATGGTCAAAGATCCATAAAGAATCACGATTTACCTGGACATTCCAATGAGCGCCGGGAGCACAGGCTCTCCTCTGAGTTCCCTGCCACTGTACTCCTCCCTGGGGCATTTTCTGTTCCTGAAATTCAATTTTTAAGATTCATTTTTTATGGTCACAAGAATTGCCGAAATTTACACTGTGAGAAACCAATTTTTGAATGAAACTATCATGAATTTTCACATCACATGAGTATTCAGCCAAATTTCCAAAACATTCTTTACATAAAATTTAGTATAAATCTTGGCAATGAAATTTCCGAATAATTTCGAATTTTCAAAACTGTTTAATATGAATATTGAAATATTGAAAAATATTTAATATTCCGTTATACTCCACCTTTGATCAGCTGCGCTGTCGGAAACTAACTTCTGTACAATATGTACGTACAGTATTGTTCTATACAAATCATCACATCGCACCGTGTCAGAACTTTCACATCTGATATAATCGCATTTTAGAACCAATTCTTGACGTATACGTCGATTTTCCAATAATCAATAACATTTCATACGTTCGGATATCATTTTAGATTATATTGATTAATCACAAAAAAAAAAAAAAAAAAACTATCGCAGTATAATAAATATGACTGTAATCAATTTCTGTTATCACGATCATCAAATTTCACACGTGATAATGATTTTCACACCATTTAAGAAAAAAAAAAACTGCAATTTTAGCGGTTTTATCTTTTTATCAATTCAACAATTTTATCATCCAATATCGTGAGCATCACTCCTTCATATGCCGAATCCAACAGGTTAGCTTTTTTCTATCACTTCACTCGTCAAACAACATTGAAATTATAAAAAATATTATTTGTGTGTAAAAAGAAAAAAAAAAATCTCTCCACTTAGAATTTTAACGTATTTTTTGTAATAAAACCACATTTTCTGAACGTTTTTTTTATTCGTCTTACTTGAGAAATTTTAGATCACTGTACCACATATAAAATTCGCAAAAACATTGTAAAAAAGAGAATTTAAAAAAATGGTAATAATAATAATAATTAGGGTTGTGCAGAAAATCTTGTGCTTTTTGGCCTCTGGGGACTGAAGGGAGCCTGGATGTTGTTCGAGGGAGTGTCTCTCTCTCGTCACCTGTTGGTTCGCGTGCCCCGGTATGTCTGCAGGACGGCCAGACGGATCACGCATCTCTGCGCATACGCAAACGCAGATCAATGTGTTATATTCTATGGTTCATGTATTTTGTGGATATTCACTTCATCTCAGCAGTTCGCAGACGCTTTTATGGACCACAGAATTGTGCACGCGGTGACAATACTCGCGCTGAGATTCTGTACGAGATCCTTTGAAAAATCAATTTTTCGCACTTGAACGTAAAAAAAACTATTTTTATATTCAATTTCGACGAAAAATATTGACTTGATCTTGAAAAATAGCCGATTATCGCAGTATTCAGACCATTTATGATAGGTGAATCGACATCCGGAAGCCTGAAAATAAGAATAGGCATCGAGATCCTTTGAAAAATCAATTTTTCGCACTAGAACGTATAAAAAACTTTTTTAGTATTCAACTTTCATGGGGCATTTCGACAGCGTTTCGAAGAGAAGCCGATTTACCCGGTATTCAGACAATTTATAAACGTTCATGGTGACTTCCGGAGCCGGCGATAGAAAATGGGACCTAAGATTCAATTTTTTACCCTTCCAAGGATATAAAACTTTTTTTATATCCAATTTTTACGGGGGGAATCGACGGGGTTTCGATGAGAAAGTAGTATTCAGGCAATTTATGAACTTTCAACGTCACTTCCGGAGCCGGTCATGGAACATAGGCACCGAGATCCTCTGAAAATTCAATTCCTACCCGAAACGGTTTTTAATATTCAATTTTTATGGGGGAGTATCTGTGTTCAATAACCATATTCTACAAATCCTTGCTAACAATTATACACTCATTATCGTCAATATACACAGGAGTGTGTACGTGAGTTCTTCTCCTTTCCTTGTGTCGCTTCCAGTCTCTCTCCCTACTCTTTCGATCTCTCTAGGCCTCTGCTTCTCACGTCTCAAGACCATGTGTCCGCTCCGGCGGTCCAGCGCCGACTGACGGTTTCCCCGACGCTCGGGAGCGTTCGGTCGGAGCCGGAGGCGCCCGAGCGGCCTGTCCGTCCGGAGTCTAGGAGTCACGTCACAGCCGGTCAATCCATCTGTCTGAAATCTAATGTCTGAATCCTAGCCAACTTCAGACTGTACAGTGGTTATGCATTCACTTTGCATACTAAAAGTAAAACACGATAAACTATAATAGCATCAAGCATCAGTTTTTCTGGATTGGAATTCTAATGCACAAAAGTCTCAGCCGAGTAGCTTATAATTTGTAGAAATTATTCATTGGCCAAAAAGTAACATTCATGTAAGTTGCGTCAAAATTCCATCGAAAATTACTTTTTCGGAGGGATGTCTCCCACCAGTTTCCATCGACAGAATTCAGTTTAGATACTAGCTATAGTTTCAATTTCTCGGGTCTTGGCTGCTCTTCAAAATGGCGTTGGAATTTCCGAAAAATATTGATTAGCAAAAAAGTTACATTTACCAGGTCGGCGTTGAAAATTCGCGCCCACTGCACTCGCCTGCTAGCCACGGAAAATAGACCATGGCTCTCTTTTTTTCGAGAACATCTCCTTGTTTCGGAAAAGCGCGGCGGCTCTCAGGATAGTACACTACAATTTTCGAATTTGATATACTCCAAAAAAGAAAAACACACGAATTCCGCCAGCAAACTTTGTATGTGCTTTGTATTTCAATCTAAGTGTAACAATTCTAGGTATACAGGCTGACAATCAGTGGTTTCTTAACAGTTTGTTTTTTATCATTCTTTCAACAGTCTTAATGATAGCTATAGAACGCTTCTTCCTTTTAACATTCTTTTCCACTCGATTGTCACTTCTTCTCGTACTGTTCGAAAGTACGACAGACTTAGCGGTACCGTTTCCAGAAATATGAACTTCCCCACCACCTTGAGCGGAATCAAGACGCCGCATCTTCTTGAAGACGAAGATCCGGAATATCAAATAACCTTGCAGTGCTTCCAGTGCAGAACCGAGAGTGAAGACTGTCAGATTTTGCCAGTATATTCCACCAGCCAATAGGATCAATGGGATCTTCATGAGAAGAAACAGCTGCACGCATGAGGAAAACCTGGAACACAATAGTCGAAAGTTACTGGAAGGCTGTCATCATCATCAAAGTTTCACTCTCCGACGTACCATTGTTTATTCTCTCGATGCACTAGATCCACTTGATCGAACAGATCTTCCGTTTCGTTTTCCTGCTTCTTGATTGAAATTCCCGTCAAGATGAATAGAGATGTGTTACAAATTGTGATCATAGCAGCCGGCAGGACCACCATCGTCGTTATGAAGCTGAATTTCACACTATCTGGAAAACGAATTAATACGAATTAATACGATGATCGAAAAATTATTGTGAACTTGGTCAATTCTGAGTCATCGCAAGCTCAGATTTGTCCTTGACCTTATCTCGATCTTACAATCCGAATTCGAAGCGAGGGTGAATCCGACCAACAGCAGCATCCAAACTGTTGGACCACCCCAAGCGTACTTTGAATTTCCGTTGTAATTCGACTCCGGATGTTCATCGGCTTCGGGATCCTGGTCGGATCGAAACATCCTGAAAAATGAAGCGAACAATCCTTTTTTCATACTGTGAAACAGTTTGGAAAGGCGTCTAAGAAATTTTACCGAATGCCTGAACAAAATTCGGACATTTTAACATGAAATGTTATCAGAGGAAATGTTTATAGAAGGTAAAAAGCTCACCGGATTCTTTTCCAAGCGTCGAAGCACATGACGTTCAGCCAACACATAGAAGCTATGACGTAGTACCAAGTTCCTGAAACTGAAAGTGATATGAATACACGATACTAAATATTACCGATAACGACCAGAAGGCTGCAGTTGCGATTGTCGTCGAGGCAATTGATGGATTCCAAAAAACAGGAAAGCACGAACGTACCGCCTATGTACGACGTCAAGTAGCCACAGATCATCGAACCCCGGAGATTCATCAGTCTCGGTGTCATCATGTATACCACAAAGGTGGCCGTAACGAAGAACAGTGAAATGAGCTTACCGACGAACAGAGTCATGGCGAATTCGTACGAATTCATCAAATCTGTGAATATCTGAGATCCAAGAACACACTCTTCCTCCGAGAGAACCATCGCGTTGAGCTTCCAAATAAAGACTGAATCGACCCCGCAAACAGGATCTTACCATAATTCCTTCGGACAGGCAGCGCCGTTACTACTATTTCTTTCCCGGTTCGATAAGCTGATATCACTTCCTGCGACACCCGACGTCCGAAGACTGATTTACGTCAGGCGTTGTGTTAATTAGAAAACTAGATTGTCGCTAAATTTTTATAACTGACCATAACTCATGACAGGATTTTATTTTCCTCATGTGATGAAGAATTGCTCTACGAAGAAAATGAGACGTCGAGAGACATGATGGAGTCAGCCGTGTGTCTGAAACCTTACGACAAGTGATTCTTGAGGAAGTCAAATTAAATGAATTGTTATGTGATTTTTCACACATTTGTTCAAATTCACATTGACTAGATGATTCCATTCGTAACATTAGATGATTTATCACATTTATTCTTGCTTTCTCATTCTCCTTCACATCCACCAGACTCTTGGAGACTGTGAATATAGTGAACTACGTAATTCCGAACGTTTGTTATCTTATCGTGGTTTCATACTTCCGTTTGCGTGCGACGAAAGAATGGGTATGAATTGAGACTTTGATCGAATCGTTGTCAAGTTTGTGGATCCTGAAAGACAAGAATTTTACTTTTGAAGTAAAAACTGATTCGCTAACCGAACGGAATTGACGATGCTTTACCAAGTCGATTCAATCAAACTTGCAGAACTGTATAAAAGCTTTAGTGTAATCGGTGACAGATCTGACTGCCCTACTAAACGAAGTGATACTGAGCAGTTTTCGCAATGTTGCAAAGGAAATCGAAGGAAAAGTAACATTCCAGTGCTTTATTATACTTTTGTTACACTTATTCTTAGGAAAAAGAGACCACAGGCATGATAAGCTAGTAGAATATACGTTTAAAATTATGTATTCGTACGTATCTTATCAGTAATCAGTTACTATCGAACAACGAGAATCATGAAACGTGCTGCAGTTCGAGTTCAGGATGTGAGTGTGGAAGTTGAGTGAGGATTCGAATTGCTTTCACTGTGCGATTCTTAATTTCAATCTGTAATCGTTATCGTTGGTTCTCGACGGAATAAGGCGCCAACCTCGTTCATCATTCCGGAAAATTGTTGCCGAAACGATCGTCTGACGTTGTCTTTCCATACGAATATCAGAAATACACAAACAGCATCGACCGCTTCCATTGTAACAAAGAATACAGAATATTCTACCGATTGGACAAACATTTGGACAAACATTTGCACAAACCAAAGTATCGTACGGCCTCCCATTACTATAAACAGTTTCACGTATAAGTTGAACCTGAAACAAACCAGGAAACAATGTCAGTTGATTTCAGGCCATTTGATGCACGACCGAAGGTTTTATGTATCCGTAAGTCAGGGAGAATTCAAACCATTGCTCATTTTCTTTGTGATGTCTATTAACTCCGTTGACAGTACGTTCCGTTTCCTTCTTGTTCTTTCTGATTGTGATGGCCGTTGAGATGTAGAAACATGTATTGGAAATAGTTACGCTAACTAATATAAAAAAATGCATGACGTTCATGAGAACGAAGATCGGAATGCCAAATTCAGGATTATCTGAAACATGTTATCGCTTAATTAGTATACACTTTAATCAATCGTTATTGATGAGTAACAGAAGGATGATTTGGAACTTACGGAGCTCTGCCGCGATGAAACACATGATACAGATTATCATTGGATTGCCCCAAGCATAGACCGAGTACATTAATTTTAATTTAGATTTTTCACAGCCTCTCGGACTGACGTCTCGACTGGACATCGTCTTTCTGAAACAAAATGATATTTTCGTACACACACTGGATTTTTAAGCATATGAAGACAATGCTCGTCTAAACAACTTCAAAGTCCAGTTGACATCATGTATGTCATGTATGTCAATCATGAGCTTTCTTCAGATTCGCTACATCATTCGATACAAACTTATGTCCGCTCTCATTGGTTTTTGATACTGAATTCGATGATCAAGATTCGCGGTAGCGAATCGCCGCCAAGTACCCGAAGGCGGCGATTGTATAAACTTCATCCACGTTACGTATAAGGCAAACCAATATTGAGGTAATATGTTTGATCCTTCTTACCTGAATGTTCGCCAAATGTCGAAGCTCATCACGTTGAGCCAAAGCAGAGAGGCGTAAATGAAATACAGTGACCCAGAAACTGAAAGTAAAGAGTTTGCAGAGATTCATCGCCTGAGGTCCCGCAGTTTTTATAATTGGGGTAGACATGAATGAATTACCAATAACAGACCGTATTATATCCCCCCGCAATTGGTCTCGGATATTTGGGGAAGATAAAATAACCGCTTGCACGACAAGTCCGAAGTATGCAGCCAAGTACCGGCGAAGCATAAATCCTTGAAGATTGTTCAACCCTGGTACGACGTTGTACACAATAAAAGTAGCTAATGTGAATAGCAGGGCAACACTTGTGCAAAATATTACAAAAATTACAGTCAACTTTTCCATTACTGGATTCATAGTGGAGATAAAGGCGAAGAATACGAAACACGCGATAACTGCACAGATCAACTTGAATCTTGGTAAATGATGACGTGTATCATCAAACCATTGAACAATACTGAGGAACTGAACAGAAGCGTTGATCAGCCACCTATTCTCTATCATTCTGAGTGATTAATCAATTCGATTAATTGACCGGTGAAACCCCGGGGTCCCAGGGGCCCCAAAATCCAGGCTCATACCACTATTTGAACTCCAGGAGGGCTTGGTCAGCTCGTGAGAGTTCCGGCTCAGCCACAGCCCAACATACAGTGAAACAGTATGCGTATTATGGTGTGTTTGACCTCGGAAGAGAGCGGCGATCGACTCCAGCGCTTGCAGTGGTGAAAAAGGGCACTTTTTATCGGACATTGAACACTGCACCAAGTGTCTTGTCTTCCAGATTGCATTTTCTGTAGATCGTAGTACAGCTGCTTCTCTTCAAGTTCCACCTCTAGTATCTCAGTCATCTTCAGCTTGAAAAACTGTTGTGTATTGAAGTGGTAACATTTTTGTGATATACCATTCGAACGTTGAAATGCAAGATTCACCTCATAATTGAAAAAAGAACTTTGCACACAGCATGTGGCTTCACTCAAGAATATTGAGCACTACTTATCTGAGTAGTACTTACGATAGATCAAATAGTAAGGGATCGAGATATGGAAGACGACAACAAGCGTAGATCGAGTAGCTAACCAATCTTTTCTCGAACTTGCAATTAGACGTTCCGAACGAGAGGAATCTTTCTGAAATGAATCAACATGTGGCTGATCATTCTTTCAGAATCATTTGCATTTCTGAATGATAGTCGATTCATTCGATTCACCAGAAAATATGACGAACTGAATCATTCGACCTGATGATACATACCGAGACGTTGACCAAATGTCGAAGCCCATTACGTTAATCCACAGCAAGCGAGCGGTGCCAGAATATGTGATCCAAGACTCTGCAATCATCAGAAGAGTGAAGCGATCTTCTAGCCTGATACCTTCGAACCTCGCCTCACCTTCGAAACTGTCATGTTCAAGTTGAGGAGTTCAGGTACACCGTAGCTTAGTGGTGGGAATAAATGGGCTTGAACTTTGACAGACCCAGAGGTTAAGAAGACAATGGAAATTGACTATTTGATGAGGAAAACTGTCCAGGGCCTTTCCATGAATGTCAAGTGACGTTTTTAGGAAGTCTCTAAAAGGGATCTGGGTAGTTTTCCCCATTTGGAAGTCAATTTCTTCACGAGACTTGCGACAAATTGATTTCCGGAAACAGGTACGGGATGATCAATCCAGAAAATGAGATCACGATCCCCCAGGCGAGGTACGAAGCCAAATACCGCCGGACCAGAGATCCTTGTAGATTCTTCAGCTCCGGTACGACTATGGACACGATCAAGGTTGCCAGCATGAAGAGCGTGGCCACACTCAAGAAAGTCCAGAATATTTTTGTATCCATTTCCAGCCCAGAAAGAGGCCAAGCCACAGAGAGTCGATCCATGACGTGAACATAGCTTTCCATACCAAAAAATGGCTGGTACATGGTCGAGGATCGTTAACGATGAGATGCAAGTGTATTCAGCGATAGTTGCGGGATGACTGAAGTTCGAACTGAGCAGGGAGTGTCAAAATGCCGGCCGTTTGGTTCTATTCAAATTGATTTGATAGGTGATTAAATAATTGAATCGGGATTTCGAGGCCCCTGACACCTAGATTGATAACTCTGCGTGTCCCACCAGGGTGTGACGCGTCAGAAACCAGCGTGTAAAAGTAATCTAACTAGACGAAGTATCCCAATGGGTCGATTCTATACCTGTGTCATTTTTACATTTTGGGTTAATCAATAGAACACAAATTTATGTCATTTTAACATTAAAAATGGAGTTTTGAATTCTTTTTATTCAATAAAACGATAAAAAAATGTTATAATGAACGTGAAATATTACTCTACTTGAGGCTGTTCACGATTCTTGTTCATTATAGAGTTAAAAACAGCGAAGCAAAGTTCTAAAGCATCACCAAGCCGGCTGAGGTGGATGATGGTATGTCATAATCTATCACATCGGCTTGAAGATAGTCGACCACCGTTTTTCCTATCTGCCTCCTCTTTATTCCGATTCTGTACGTTCATATTCCCATGGAAAACGGATACCATGGTGCGCGGCGATTTTTTCCAGTCGATTTTTCCCAGCGAGATCAATAACCAGAGGCACACCATCAGCATAAACAAGAGAAGGAGTTTCGGATCATTCCAGCCATCTGAAATCAGCGTAACTAAATTGAGCAGCCTGAACTGATCGAGGTGGGCATGAGTGGTCCACCCCACGCGAAGAGAGAGACTGCCTTCCGAGAAATAGTGTGTCACGATGTTTCCTTTTTATTTTCAGCAACATGTTTCGGATGAGGTTGAAGACGGGTTCTCCACTTCTGAAGCATTTTGATGACCTGACTCCGGAACGACCGTTTGACGTCGTCTTTCCACACGAATATAAGAAATGTCAAGACACCATGCAACGCTCCGAGTACATGCCGAACGTTCATGTACACAGGATTCATCGAAAATATCGCTGCAAGGTCAATTACCTTGTGGCATCCCATCAATGTGAGCAATCCCAGATACAGGTTGAACCTTGAACCGAAAAGGTGACACTGTGATCAGGTAGTCTACATAATTTCAAACGATACTACTCACCGTTGTTTACTCATGTCGTCTTTGCGACGTCTATCAACGTCATTCACTGCATGAGCGATCTCTTTCTTCTGCCGTCTGATGGTCAAAGCCGTTGAGGTGAACATGAAGACGGAGGAAAAGGCACATATGATGTATGGCAATGGCAGAAAGCATACGAACGTCAGGTACACGAAACGGATCGTTGACTTTGTCAGAGGATCTGGAATTGAATGGAGGATGTGAGTCGCCATTAACTCAACATGGCGAATGGCAGTATTTCTGAAAATGGAGGATATCGCCCACTTTGAGAAAAGAACAGGAACATACCTGCTACATCCAACCAAATCAAGAAGCCTAAATAGAGCGAGGCGGCAATGACTGATCCACCCCATGTGTAGATGGAGTACCACATGAACCTTCCCTTCTCGTATTCCTTCGAGTTGGTACGTCGATTGGATCTGAACTTCCTGCAATGAAGCACCGTTCGTTTAGATGGATTGATCAGTATTTGAGAGTCAGGCGAATCAACTCACCGAAACTTCCACCAAACGTCAAAGTTCAACATGGTCAGCCAGAGCATATGAGCAGCATTGAAAAAAGTCACGGCGAAAACTGAAACAAGTTAGAGAATCAAGAATTTTGAGTACCCAAAGAGTTTAGGTGGATCTAATTTCGCATATTTGACACTCTACCGATGACCCAAGTTAAGATTTGATAAGGTAACGTCAATGATTCATCAATCCAAATACTAAGAACGTGGTACAACGTCAATGAAGCAACCTCCGAGCCTATTTGACACCGGAGTAGTGATCCTTGTAAGTTTCTAAGTTTCGGTGTAACGCTGTACACGATCAGGGTCGCCAGTATGAAGGATGCTCTGATGCCCTCGCAAGTCAGATGCAATGTGGGTATGCTCTTGTAGAATACGAGACCATGAAGAATGTTTTTATCGAGACAAATTCCGTACAAATATTGAATCGAGTCGACTTCACGCAACAGACAATATTCTCTGAAGTAAATGTCTTGCGGGTTGTCCAACATCCGGTTGTACTTCTTCATCGCTGTTTTCTTGATGAAGCTCAACTGGCAAGGATCATGGACGAACACGTACACTACGTCTGCGTTGACGAAACCCTTCATTTTCGAAATGATTGATGTGTATTTGTCCTCTAAACAGCCATTCGGACCTGCTGCATCACCAAAAGGGCAACAAAATGGTCGACATATCCTGATGTCGCACATACAACCGAATTTTCCAACGTTATCGTACCGAATCACCCCTCGTGGGAACAAGATGCCAGATTTATTCACAGCCCCCGAAGAGTTTGGCGTCTCGCCTGTGAGGTCGACGAGGGCAGACTTTGGACACGAGTCTCTGGATCCGTTGACGAGATTCTTTCCAAGTATAATTCCGGACACGACAAGCGCAGCGAATAATCGTTCAGTAGGCAACATTTTCAGCGAAGCCTGTGACTCGACTGAGCCAAATAGATCGGAGAAGTTCATTTAACCAACGCGATTTTGAGATAAAGACAAGGCCAGGAAACCACATTTCCTCGCAACAACAAGACTGCAGACCATAAACTCGCAGAAATTGAACTAGGAATAGAAACCTAAGAAACGTCATCGAGCTACTAGTGTCGCAATCGTACTCAAAAAGCATGTTGAGCTTAAAAAAAGTACTGTGAGGATCATAGAAAATAGCAATAGGTGTATGAAGCCTGAAACGTTCTTTGTAATGATAATCATCAGAGTGAATTAGATTTTATGAAGAAAACAACGTTCTAGAAGCTAGTCGAAGCTGGTTGACGCTTGTCGACAGCGTTCACCGCAGTTGACGCGCGACTTGATCAAAACAAGCGACTCATTTCCGGAATATAACATAGTGTGATAGGATTGAAGATAAACAACTTGCGCTGGACATAAGACAGGGATAAACCGAACTAACTATATATGATGTCTCTCTTTGTTGTTCTGTCCAATATTTGAATAATTATTGATAGGTATTCATTTTTTAGCATCATTGTAAAGTACGAATTGAAGGGGATAAAGGAGGGAACAAAGTGGAATGAAAAGTGCAAGATAAAATATAATCTAGTATATTGCGAGCGGTGACTGCCTTCTAAGAACAGTGTATCACAAGTTTTGGTTTCCATCTTCAACAACGGGTGTCGGATGAGGTCGACGACAGACGCCACACTTGTGCAGCATTTTGATCACCTGACTCCAGAACGACCGCCGGACGTCGTCTTTCCACACAAACATGTAAAATATAAGAATCCCATGAAGAGCTCCGAGTGCCTGACGAACGTTTGCGTACGTGGCGGGAAGATCCCAAAATAATCCAGGTATGTAAAATACCTTGTAGCATCCCATCAACGTGAATAATCCCAGATACAGGTTGAATCTTGGACGGAAAAAGTGACACTGGGATCAGTTAGTCTGAATAATTACAAACAATAGTCTGTCAGATCACAGTACTTACCGTTGGTCGCTCATATTGTCTTTGCGATGACTATCACCGTCATTGACTGCGTGAGCGATCTCATTCTTCTGCCGTCTAATTGTTAAAGCCGTTGAGGCGAACATGTAGATGGATAGAAAGCCACAGATGATGGATAGCAATGATGTAGAGCCTACGAGCGTCCAGCGTATGGAATCGAATGTCGACGCCGTCAAAGGATCTGAAATGACTCGGGGAAAAATAACACAGTAAGTGACAGAAAAATCATCGTATCGGTGGGATCTGCAGAGAGGTCTTTTTTGTGCTAGGTTCGCACAATTTGACCGATATCGCCTAATTTCCACATTCTTGAGCATCATATAATCGAGTCTCCTATTCAAGGATGAAACAGGAACTCACCGGCTACATCCAACCAGATGAAGCAGACTAAGTCGATCGTGGTAGGAATGATTGATCCACCCCATGTGTAGATGGAGTATCGCATGAACCTTGCCTTTTCGTATTCTCTCGGATTGCCATGTTGATTGGAGCGGAACCTCCTGCAATTGAGTGCCAGTCGTGCAGACAGATTAATCAGTGTTTAAACCCAGTTGAGGTATTTAGAAGTCAGGCAAATCGACTCACCGAAACTTCCACCAAACGTCAAAGTTTATTACGGTCAGCCAGAACGTAGTAGCATTTTGGAAAACATCCAAAGCGATAGCTGAAACGAGGTGAAAGATAAAAAATGTTTAGTCCCCCAAAATTTCCGAGAATAGCAAGCATCGCATAATTTAGGCGTTACCGGTGACCCAAAGTAAGATTGCGTAGAGTAACGTCGCTGATTCAGTTATCCAAATACGAGCAACGTGGAACAACGTAATCGCAGTAAGCTCTGAGCCTATGTAACAGCGGAGTAGTAATCCTTGTAAGTTTTTCAGTTCCGGTGTAACGCTGTACACGATCAAGGCCAACAGCATGAAGGATCCTCTGACAGCGTCGCAGGTCAAACGCCATGCAGATAAGCGCTGAGTGAATGTCAGGCGAAGAATACTACTTCTATCGAGACAAATTCCATACAAATATTCCCTTGAGTCGACTCTTCGCAATACACAATGTTTTCTGAAGTCTACGTCGTACGGTTGGTCTCGCATCCAGTTGTACTTTTTCATCGATGTATTCTTGATAGAGCTCAACTGGCAAGGATCATGGACGAACAGGAAGACTCCATCTGCGTCGACGGAACCCTCAGATTTCGAAGCATATGGTGTGTACTCATCCTCCACACAACCATTCGAACTCGCTGCATAATCGAAAGGGCAACAAAATGGAAGACAATGCTTGACGTTGCACATACAACCGAATATTCCAACATGATCGTACTGAATGACCTCTCGTGGGAACAAGATGCCAGATTTATTCACAGCCCCTGAAGAGTCTGGCGTCTCTTCGGTCAGGTCAACGATGGCAGGCTTTGGACACGATTCTCTGGATCCGTTGACGGGATTCTTTTCAAACAGGATTCCGAACACGTAAAACACCGTTAAGAATTGTTTGACAGCGAACATTTTCAACGACGGTTGCCACTATACTGGGCCTGATGGAGTGAGTTGGTTGTTTCCACCAACGCAATTTGGAGATAAGACGCCAAGTCGTAGGGCCAGGAAACCGCAGCTACTTGGGACCAATAAACTGAAAACAATAAGACTGCAGTAGAAATGAACCTAGGAATGGGATGTGAGAAATGTTAACGAGCTAGAAATTCGCTCTGAAACAATATGGAAGGACAATTACTCGAGGTACTAGAATTTCCTCGGAAATATTTTATTCATCATTCTTTCTGGAACCCTGGCGAAAATAAAGTGTGCGAAGAGATGTTCGAGAGGCGTTCGAGAAGTCTTTAGTTTTGGCATGGTTTATGAAATGTTCCGTCACGCAATTAAAGCCATGACCACTTTCACACACTTAATGTACGCAAATGTCGTCACACTTTCCTTGTTTCAATTTACATTGAAGTGTAAATTGGAATAAGTGAAGTGTAAGTAACACGTCTTTGAAGTTTCAAATGACATTGACAAGGAGTGAGGATATTTGGACAAATAATGGATCGATAACTCTCAAGGGTATTTCGTTATTTCATGTATTTGAAGATTCATATTGTTATAAAAATAAGAATCAAATGCTTGGAAATTTGCATTTTTTTTCCTGGTATGATTTTCACAATATTTTTTCAGTGTACTGCTGCGACAATACTGTACCGCATATGACGTATAATCAATGTGGTTTACGATAGTACGTGGTATAAAGTTATCGTGCATTCATGTTTTTCTGGTGATCCAAAGATAGTTGTTTTTTTCCAAGCATTTAGTTGTAGAAGGTAAAATACTTGAAATACAATAATTTCCTCTTTCTGATATCCACACTCTGTATTCGTTAGTGTTTGCAATTCATCAGTCGTTTCTATCATATCGTCCATCATTAATGGGATGAAAACGATGTCATCCAAAATCTGATAAATGTGAACATTTCAATGACATTATAGATGTGGGCAAAAAAAAATGTGCAAAAAAAGAAAACAACATATCCTCATCATTTTTTTTTCTGTAATCTACCATAATGTGTAGAAAAAAAAATGTAGGATCCTGATTCTTACGTCTTCATCGGTTCTTCTGACCGAGGATTACCTTCCGAAGCCACAGATTATACAGAAAAATAACGAAGTTCGAATCTACTTTCGAGTAACTGAGAATAAAGTCAGTGCTAAAATAGGGTAGAATCCATGATTCCGGAAGACATAAAAGTAGACGAGCCGACATTCCGAAAGTCAAATTACCGGAAGTGTAAAATATAGAAAATAGCTCGTACAGCGCTTCTGCAATCGCTTCAGTAACTTTCAAACGCTGCATCTGAAGATCAAAGCAAGATAATAGAATAATTAGAAAAGCAATAATCATTCATATGATTCATTCATTATGTTATTTATTTCAACAAACATTTCTGTATAACGGCTATTTGTGTTGTTTTTATCTTATCTATGATTTCCCTATTTGTTATTCTGTCCAATGTTTGAATAATTATTGATAGGTATTTATTTTTCAGCATCATTGAGATCAGCTCGTAAAGTACGAATATCAGGGGATGAAGTGAGGAACAAAGTGGAATTGAAAGTGCAAGATAAAATATAATCAAGTATATCGCGAGCGATGACTGCTTTCTAAGAACAGTGTGTCATAAGTTTTCGTTTCCGTCTTCAACAACGGGTGTCGGATGAGGTCGACGACAGACGCCATACTCGTGCAGCATTTTGATCAACTGACTCCAGAACGACCGCCGGACGTCGTCTTTCCACACAAACATGTAAAATATAAGAATTCCATGAAGAGCTCCGAGTGCCTGAAGAAATTCTTCGTACATGGGAAGATCCCAAAAGTGTTCAAGTATTTCAAATGCCCTGTAGCATCCCATCAACGTGAATAATCCCAGATACAGGTTGAATCTTGAACGGAAAAATTGACACTGTGATCAGTTAGTCTAAATAATTACAAACAATAGTCTGTCAGATCACAGCACTTACCGTTGTTGGCTCATATTGTCTTTGCGATGTCTATCAACGTCATTGACTGCGTGAGCGATCTCATTCTTCTGCCGTCTAATTGTTAAAGCTGTTGAGGCGAACATGTAGACGGAGAGAAGGCCACAGATGATGAATGGCAATGTTTTAGAGCCTATGAACGTCCAGAATATGGAATATAATGTCGACGGCGTCAAAGGATCTGAAATGACTCGGGGAAAAATAACACAGTGAGTGACAAAAGAATCATCGTATCGGTGGGATCTGCAAAGATGTCTTTTTTGTGCTAGGTTCGCACAATTTGACCGATATCGCCTACTTTCCACATTCTTGATCATCATATAATCCAGTCTCCTATCCAAGGATGAAACAGGAACTCACCGGCTACATCCAACCAGATGAAGCAGACTAAGTCAATCGTGGCAAGAATGATTGATCCACCCCATGTGTAGATGGAGTATCGCATGAACCTTCCCTTTTCGTATTC
>JAFFZH010016043.1:47540-63071 GCA_018420115.1 Euura saliciscinereae
GAATCACAGCTGTTTCATGTTGAGTTTCATGATATTTTCACTGATTTAAGAGATAGAATTGTGGTCGTAGATTTTTTAGAATTAGGTCGCAGAGGAAGCTGAAAAAAAATTGTGAACCCTGCAGTAGGACTGGTATTTCCCATTGCTAGAAAGTGCACCGAGCCTTTTCCTCATAATGATGTCTTCTAAGCGTCATATGAATAAGTGAAAAATGTGAAGGCGAGAGTTTTGATTTCGGATGTTGATTGCTTGTAATCAGGGGCATTGTCTCTTCTCCGTATGTATTCTAATGTGTTCTAATTCCATCGGCCAGATATATCCCATTCTTTAGCTCCCATCCGATCGCCGCTTCGTCCCGTAGAATAGTCTCGGCGAGGTGGTAATGACGAGAATAATGATGATCACTGTAGTATTCGCGGGGAAAATAGTAATGACCGTGGGTATGACGCAAATGATAATAATTCATGACGATAATCATGATAAAAAATAACAGTGGAAATGCTAGAAATAATAATAGTGAAAGTAAAAATAATAATAATATCGGTGAAAGTTGGAAAAAATTATTGATGGATTAATGAAGGATGATAATTTTTTCTCCGATGTTTCGTTACTTTCCTGGTTCTGATCGATACTATCAATAACAATTCGTCATGTCTGCTTCGAATTTCGATTTTTCGTTATTTTCTCGGTTTTGATTAATGTGATTATTAACATTTCCGATTTAAACTGCAGACATTCGCTCATTTTCGTACTTTAATATATAGATTTTGGAACAGGTATTTATTTTTGACATATGATATATGAACATATCGGACTATAAACGGACAAAAATATTCTATCCGGTCCCTTATCAGGAGAGATTCTTTCTCGGTTCAAGTAGGCAAACGTTGGAGAGACCGGAAAAAAATCTAAGGAAAGAATCAATGATTGCGTGTGAACACGCTGAAACGAATAATTTTTCACTAATTTTATTTTTTTCAGAATTTAAAAAATAGTCAATTTTTCCGGTTGTTGAAAATCATAACTTTGAAAGGGTAAGTCCGAAAAATTTGAAACGAATTCGAAAAAACGTTTAAGAGCAACGACAACAACAGACAAAATCGAGAAGCGAATAAAGAATGTTGCGGTCTGGAGGCTATGTGAATTGACGTGGAACATACACTAAATGATCTGCTTCACCGTCCACGGATTTTTTTTTCGCACATGCAGTTTTATATGAGACCCTAATATTGGGTTGTAAATTGATTTTCTTCGACGAACTGACAAAAAAAATTATAGTATCGGTCGGATGTGCAAAGAGGTATTTTTTTGTGCTAGGTTCGCACATTTGGACGAATAATGGATCGATAACTCTCGAAGGGTATTTCAGTATTTCAACTATTTGAAGATTCATATTGTTATAAAAACAAAAATCAAATGCTTGGAAATTTGCAATCTTTTTTCCTGGTATTATTTTCACAATATTTTTTCAGTGTACTGCTGCGATAATACTGTACCGCATATGACACGTATAATCAGTGTGGTTGACGATAGTACGCGGTATAAAGTTATCGTGCATTCATGTTTTTCTGGTGATCTAAAAAAACATGTTTTTTCAAGCATTCAGTTATAGAAGGTAAAATACTTGAAATACTAGGGGCTCCGCCCCTCCGCGCTTCGCGCGGCAACCCCGCTCGGCGCTACGCGCCTCACTTTTCCTAGGAATGGCTGGCCTAACTTTTTCTAACCGTCAGTGGCTGTTCTACCCATTTCTAACCCTTCTTGGGACACTCATTTTTCCTAGGAATGGCTGGCCTAACTTTTTCTAGCCATCAGTGGCTATTCTAACCATTTCTAACCCTTCTTGCGAACAACCTGGACGACGGAAACTACGACGCGATCAACCTGAATGACGGAAACTACGACGCGAACAACCTGGACGACGAAAACTACGAAGCGGTAGACCTGGACAACGTGAACAACCTGAATGACGGAAACTACGACGCGGTAGACCGAGACGCCGGGAACTACGGTGCGATCAACCTGGACGACGGAAACTACTTTTTCTTCTTATAGTTAGAGCGAAACATTTGAATTTTTTGTTTCGATATTGTAATTGGATACAATCGTTTTTTCTCTAGAATATTCTTCAGCATAGCAGTGACGTCACAATGTATAGTGATTTTCAATCCGTTGTATCGCCTTCAATTTTGCTTCGATTGAAAAAAAAATGAAAAACACATATCATTTTTTTTTCTGTAATCTACTAAAATGTGTAGAAAAAAAAACGAGTAGGATCCTGATTCTTATGTCTTCATCGGTTCTTCTGACCGACGACTACCTTCCGAAGCCACAGATTATGAAGGAAAACAACGGAGTTCGAATCTACTTTCGAGTAACTGAGAATAAAGTCAGTGCTAAAATAGGGTAGAATCCATGATTCCGGAAGACATAAAAGTAGACGAGCCGACATTCCGAAAGTCGAATTACCGGAAGTGCGAAATATAGAAAATAGCTCGTACAGAGCTTCCGGAATCGCTTCAGTAACTTTCAAACGCTGCATCTGAAGATCAAAGGAAGATGATAGAACAATTAGAAAATCAATATTCATTCATATAATCAATTCACGAAAATTCTTAGGAATTCTAATAATATTTGGTCTTTAAATCTATTCAGTTCATTTCTGAGACTGCAAGCCAATTTTTATTTTCCAAATTATCAGAATCAATCTCATCTTCAAGATGATTGATCAATCACAATGAGTATTCTTCATTTAGTACCTCGAAATCAACGATTCCGCGGAATTAAAAAAAAGGACCACACATTTTTTCACGATTTGCAAACAATCTACTTTCATATTTTCACACACATGAAACGTTCTACACTTGATTTTGGCAAAATTTGTTAGAAAAGCACCAGCAGGAATTCCTCAAAATCAAAACTGAACCTATTCGAAGCCTCTTTTTTTGCGAATCTCTTGAATCTCTTCGCAGTGAATTTGCCAAAGATCAGATAATTTGAATGAGTCAGACCTACGAACCCATTGCAAATTTTAATTCGACCATTTGTTGCATTTAATTGCAGTTGACGCATTCATTGTTCATCAAATCATGCAGATAAAATTCCTGTTACATAATTTTTTAGATTCAGGTATAAATACATGGAGAAAGTTTTGTGTACCTACAATCAGATACTTTTATTTGTTACATGAACGAATTGCGACTATCGGTACAAAAAAATGATATTAATAACAATAATGATAAAGACAGAGAAAATATTGTATGTATGTTCATGCCGCGATGGATATTCCTGTACCTACACGCGTTTTGAAATAACAAACGGAAACGTAGAGGAATTCTTGAGGCATGACGCGACCAGACGTAAATTGAGTAAAGTGACGTGTTATTAAAACAAACTCCTCAGCCTCGACCCTCACACGATGCGTCATTGTTCCGGTTTCCAAATTTGAACACTGGATACAACGGGGCAAAGCTCGTAACTTCCCCATCGCTATCCGCGTCCTCGATACCCAGCCTCTCTTTCGAATTCTGATCCCCAAAGTCCTTCTCCTTCTTCTTGTGCTTCTCCCTTTTTTCCAGTGGGTACTCCATCGTCTCCTCGTATATCGGAGTGGCTTGAGTCAAAGATAATCACTGATCAGCTGGACTCAAGTGCTTCCGGTGCTCAAGGCGTTCCGAGGGGTGGATCAGAAAGGAAATATGCGCTCTCCGCGTTTTTCCTAGTGATCCACCCCTCGAGGTTCTCCAAAAGGCATGAAGACAGAAACAAAACTTACGAACTTCACCGCCATAGATTTCCCCGTAGGGCTGAAAAGCGACTTGGGGCGATGGCTGGTCGCCCAGGGGTCTGAACTCCGAGTGCAAGGTCGGCGGCGACCTTGACAGTGGAAAAGCAGCGACGGGAAGCTGGTAGCACAGGAGAGGAACCGACCCGATCACGACATCGACAAGGATTCTGAGGTTCTTGTGGTACCAACTGTCGACGCAAGCCTCCACCGCCAGTTTGTAATCGATATCGATTATCTTGCAGAACTCCAAACGGGATGGTGGAAGCGCTGGTACCTTCAGGTCCACTGATACCTCTTCCGAACCGTGACCGAGCTTCAATTGCAACTCGCGTTCCAGGACGACCTCCTTCACCTCCTGGGTCTTGATCTTTGTGTGGAAATTTGTTATCTGGAATTTAGAAGATGGGACCGATGGAATGATGTCAACTCAAATTCGACTCATGGTCAACTTATGACCATGCTTCAGTCCACTAGATGCTGAAGAGTCGACTGAAACCGGTCATAGGTTGTCCATACGTCAAATTTTATTTGACAAGTCGTCTGTTTGGGATTTGTTATCATCACACGATTCCACTTCCGGTTTAGGAAGTGCAGTCGCTAGTCAGACCATTTTTGGAGCCAAAGTAGCTGGTCTTTTGGCTTCGAATCAAAATATTGCAAATTTAAACTATATTCGAACAAACTAGAGAGCATCATTGTTGACTTTCCGACATGTTTTCTAGACTTCTCACCTTTCTCAGGAATATTCTCAGCTTCCTGATTTCAACTCCGGTATCATTGGTCACCAGAGCTTTCACCGGTATGACCTGACCAGGAACGTAGCCGCGTACTGGAAGCGATAATTTGACCGTTAGGGGCTTCAGGTGCCCCCAGAATGTCTTGGATTTTTCCTCGCTCACTGCATTCTGAAATTTGATGCTGATGTGATTCTTTCATCGTCATCGACAGATCTTAATCAGCTCACCATCGCATTGTCATCCTTGTTAAGATCGAGCAGCGACACGACAGTGAAGGACGCTTTGGTTTTAGAATGTATCTTCTTTGGAACGTCGATGACTCCTTTAACACTGTATCTCACTCTCCCATGAGAAGCTTCGTAACTGTTTGGCAGATGCTTAGGCAAGTCAGACTCAAAGTCGAAGACGTGCTGCCCAGCGTCCAGTTCTTCCCTGTGGTCGAAACCTACGATGAAGAATATATTCAACAGAATCTTAATGAGTCATCATTTTGGATGATTGGATGATTTTGGACGATTTCTGCTGATTTTGGGTGACTTAAAATCAACTTCTTAATGTAATTCCAACTTTTAAACAGAATTTCAACTCACTGCTGAATATGACTTCTTCATGTTTGAAATAAGTCTCGTCGTTAGAATACGTGTAGGCAACCGGACTCCCGTTTATCGTGTAAGTCTCCGTCCATCTGACTCTGCCATCACCAACGTACCTCAATTTTATCCCTGAAATGAACAAGAAGAAGCCACAAAGAATGATTTTAACTGCGGTAGCGTGCGTAACGTGCCTCATTTCTCGAGCAGTGCGGAAATTGAAGAACCCATGCGAAAAGCTTCATTTCCCGCACTGCGAAGGGAATGAGATGCGAAATGCCGATGTCTAACTCGTGTGATGGTCACTTTGCACTCTACGCCACGTTCCGCACTAGTGACACAAAGTATTATTTACAGCCACGTCATGGCTCTGATGCTACTTCCTCTGGTTTATACTCACCGCGAATTTTCGTTGGTTTATCCAAAGTCAAGCATAGCTTTCCTCTGACAGTTTGACCAGCAAAAAACACTGGACTTTCTAAAATGATCTTGAACTTTTTCAGTCCCATTTTTATGGCACTTTACAAAAGCTGACTATCAATAATCAATATGTGTGTTTGTTACAACTTCATCGAGATATACAATATTCGATAATGAACTTTGAAAGGTTTTTGAATCTGCGAAAATTGCTCGCCAAGTACCGTGAGGAGCGGCGTCCAGAGGTTGTACTGGACCACGAACGGCTCCGGCAGCATTTGGTTCTGGTTACTCCCCACCATAACCGTCGACGAAACTGGACTTGTGGTTTTCGCTAAATTGGTAAGCCAACGCCACGTGTTCAACAGCCGATGAATTTTTCATCGCGCAAATTTATTCGCATATTTCTTTTTCAATATACTGCTGTATACTACTTCGCTTATGTTTACGCCTTGAACAAGTTTGAATTAGACCGCCAACAGAATAATTTAACAGATGCTATCATGCGCCCATCTTGTTCCTCTATATTAATATAAAAAAGTACTCATTTTTTTTTGCACCTTCTATGATCCGAAAACAGGGGTTCTATTCCACGTGGATTTGAAGTTGCTAAAAAAATTGCATTTTGTCAATTCGTCTTCCCTCAATTTTTATACGATTTGTGAAATACTGTATAAAAAAAAAAAATGTTACAATCAAAGTTCCAAAAATTCAAATTTTCTAGTATTTTTGCTTAGCATTTGTGACGTCATACTTTTGTGATTTTTAATTTACGTTTAATTAAAGTGAAGAGAATTATTCGACTAACTGTTTTTTTTTCAACAATAATGAACAAAAATATTCTATTGGAATCGGTAGTTTTTTTTTTTTTTTAATTCATGAAAAAAAATTCTAACGTCTTCTAAAACTGAAGAATAAAATTCAGAATCTACTAGAATTTTTGTAAACTGGGTAAAAATTGATGGATCAACGATAATCGTAACGATGAAAAGTGATTCAAAATCGAAAAAGTCTCTACGACTCTTGTAATTCAAAAATCATTTTTCTTTTTTGTTTTTTATGCATAAAATGGATAATTCAGCTTCTAGAAGTAGTTTCTATTATTTTTTTTTGTTCTTTCTTTCAGAAAATTCGGATTCTGTCACGTAGATACAAAAAAATATGCATAGTTTTATTGTTAGACAAAAAAATCAACGAATTTTGTTGTATTCGTTTCATAGAATAATGAAAGAAATTTTTTTCTTCTTTTCTTTTTGGTTTTTCAAAGTCTTCAATTTTGAAAAATATGGATTTTTTTTCTTTCATTTAGTCACCAAAAGAGATGAAAACAAAAGAACTACTATAGTTCGAAATATTTTCATAAAATTTAGTTGAAAAATCTTAGATACAACAGATTAAAGAAAAATCAATAAAAAAATCCTTGAATTTAATATTTGTAATTATAAACAAAAAGTAACAAAAATAATTAAAGGGTAAAAATGCGGATGCTGAATCCTTTGAAACGTGTCCCGGGATGATTTTGCAGATATTAACATTTTTCGAAAATGTATTACAGGCTATAATCTCAGCGTTGAATCACCTAACCTAGTTCGAGCTATCGATACGCGGAACTTTTGACGAGGTAGCTCCTCTCATATCGTTCGATAATGTGTCGATAAAAATAGTCAGAATTTTTAAACATCGATATCGCGATATAGTGGGAGGGAGCCGGTCTAGTATGAGAGGTTTTATTTATAGATTGGATAAACTATGTGCTACCTCCCACGTGTTCTAGCTCACCAATATCCTATACCAAAGCAATGATCTTGATTATTGTTTCGAAATTCTTTCAAGTCGGAAACGGTGATTTAGTAAAGTGAGAGAAAAATTTGAAGGAAAAACTAAACGACGATCTACAAGTTTTGAATGTTTTTTTTTTTTTTATAAATTTTACTGTTGATTGAATCGATATTCATTCTATGGCTATTCTTGTTTCTCAGATTTTCCAGGATTTTGGAAAAATTCATCAAAGATTCATTTTCTCAGAATTTTGTCACTATTTTGACATTTCCGGTTTCGAAAATATCCAAATTTTGAAAAATGGAAGAAAAAATCTGGATTTTGGATATGTTTTTGTGAAAACGATGTAGATTACAATTCCGAAGTTTCCGGAGGGTGGAACAAATAGTTTCGTAAATACAGCCTAGGCAAATTTTCGAAAACGGATATTTCGAAATAGTGACAAATTTCTTAAAAAATGCATCTGTGTTCGGAAAAATTAGGGCATTCAGTTGAGATGAAAAAAAATAACGTTACCAGAGAATTTGTTAAACAATGCTTTGTTTAAACAATTTATTGATAACTTTCGAGCATCATTATTATTCAAAATTAATACTCTTATCATGTTTATCATGATTGATTTATTTCCGATTTTTATCCTATCACAAATCATTTTTGGTTGTGATTGTACGGCCAGTACATCTTTAACAGTAACAGAAATGATGATAATTATTGAAGAGTCTCTTTTTTTTTATTTTGTTATCAAATATGTACAAATAATTTGTAAGAACAATATTTGAACAAAAGTAATTCAAAAGTTTTCCTCAATGAAAAAAAAGGCACAGACATGATTCCCAAGCTTGTGATACACTGACATGAATTTGTAACATGTCTGGGTCACTCTAAAATTTGTTTTTATGGTTTCAATCGCGTTTTATTATCGATCGTATAGACGACCTATGATCAAAGACACGCGTTCTAATTTTTGCCGGGTTGAAAATGACTGTAAGCTTCGTTATTGTATATTTTTCCTGGGCTAAATGGCTTCCTTATTTCGTCACTGTATCACTGCCAGACCAGACAGTGGAAAAATAATCATTTCGTAGAATCGCCTACTTCTGACTCACGTCTCGAATTTGTACACCGGATACAAGGGAGAAAAATTCACTTTGTCGTCATCGTCATCGTCAATCTTCACACGAGCTTGTTCCGATCCTCCCAGTTGGACGCTCATCTCGTAACTCGGTGGGGCTGTAATGTGATAATTTTCATGAAAATGAACCGATTTTCACATTCTGCTCGAGGATGATCAATTCTCACTGTGACACTCACGCAAATCTTCATACGTCGTCCCCGGAACGACGAAACCGTAAGGAGGCGGATGATCCGCATCAGCGGTTCCGGGAACAGAAATCGGCCTCTGGTATCCCATGATCGGGATGTTGCCCACGATTATCTCGGTATGAGCTTTGAGATTCTTGTGGTACCAGCCGTCAACTTTTGCCGTCACACTCAGCTGATAGTCGAGCTCCATGATCCGGCAGAACTCGAGGTACGATGACGGCGCCGGTGGAAGCTGGAGATTCAGAGGAACCTCTTCATTTCCATGTCCCTTGGGGACGGGGAACTCGTTCTTGAAGATATGCATCCTGCTGTAGTTCGATTTGGTGCGTGTGTGGAACTTCACCCGCTGTGGAAAAGCGAAATGCAATGAATCCTCGATACAATATACAAGAACAATGTGAAGTTCCGAATGTTTTCCGTCTTCCAACAGCAGGCATATCGCCAGTTGACAGATAACGAAGTCCTGCTAGCGAAGTGACAACTAGTTCAATCGTTTACTTCCATGAGCACAACGGTATCGTGTTTCTTATGACCTTATCACTTTCGTTTTTACAGTTACAGCACTGCTTGTTCATATCAGAATGTCCTCCTTCAGAGTCCTACTGGATATCGTGCAAAAAAGCATTTCGCAAATGATGATCGGTGTCATATAGTGAAGGTACTGATACTCAACGTCATGTTTATCTGATCAAGCTCACCTGTTTGAGGGAGACTCCGATCGCTCTGACCTTGACTCCCGATTGATTGCAGAGGGATACTCTGATCGGGATTATCTGTCCAGGAACGAAACCACGGACCGGGATGTTGACGGTCATCGAAAGTGGCTGGGAGTGTCCCCAAAATGTTTTGCTGTTGTTTTCCGCGACTGGAATCTGATCAACAGAAAACAAACTTCAAGTATTGCTTGATGAACATGTCTTCTCGTTTCTCACCGCTGCCAGAGGATGATGGTTCAGATCAAACACTGACATCACTGTCATCGGATGTGTCGTTGTGTGATTGAATTTCCAATTCCGAGCCATGGTCGCTTTGAGGAAGTACCTTATGCGTCCATACGTGCCTTCGAAGCTACTTGGAAGTTTGACGGGGAGGAGGAAGTTGAAGACGAAGTTGTGCTCGCCAGCGGGGAGTGTGCAGTCCTCGGATTCATCTGTGGAATTAGAAGATTAGCACTGCCTCCTCGAAGAGAATCATCATAGGTCCACGAATATACTCACTTCCAAAGACTAGTTGCTGGAGTGACAAGTACTGTTCGGTGCTTGAGTACGTCACTGTGGTGGATTGTTTGTTGACGGTCCGGGTCTCGGTCCAGTGCACATGAGCCGCTCCGGTGTATTTCAGAAAAATTGCTGAAACATGACAAGTTTAGAGTTTACTATTTCGGATACGGTACCAACTGTTTCTGGATAAGGTGAAACACGATTCTACGACACCTCTCATCGACTTTGGTCTGTTGACATCCACGATTAATCTTCCGGTGACATTTTGACCGGAGTAATAAACCGGTTGGTCAAGCACGATTTGGAACCTTTTTAAACTCATGATGATCACGGTGAAACGCCTTAGCGTCAAGCTACTGAAACACGACTTCACGTACTGTGGATACTTGGAACCACAGTGGATTGAATTTATCGATAAGGTATCTTGCGGTGATTCAGACGTCACTGTAGCAGCGTTGGGTATTCCCCGTTGAAAGTAGTAGGTTGGTGATATGATCAGCGGGAAAGTTTCGAGAATGAAGGTTCAAGGATCGATTCCAGGTGTCGTTTGCGACAAGTCTAAAAACTGACGAGGAAATCATCTGGTGGAAATGATTTTACCGACACTGGGTAACTTGCAACTGAATGTTGCAATATTTCCTCCAAGTGACGAGTATCGTCGTGTAGATTTTTTTCTTCGATAGCTTGAAGTGTTTTACCGAAGATACCTGAGGTGATATCAAAAACGTTCTCATTTCGCCTTCAAAATACAATAAATAGTGGAAATCTGAATAAAAAATGGGGCTTTGAAGGCAAACGATTGGAAGTACAGTTCGGTTCATTAGATCATATGAAATTAGGATAATTGATTCCCATTCAAATTTATTTTGGTGCGAAAAAGATTCGAAATGAGGTGCTGAAAATTGTGTGCTAGGAGTGGAAAATGAGGCCATAATTGGTTTCCCAACTTTCGTCGCACTTGTTTGCTTCTATTTGAATCGAAAATATATAGACTAGTGTGAACTTGACGTGATATTGATGTACTCTTATATCGATGACTGAAAACCACTCGATAGTGTATAGATAAAGATGATCTAATTTTCATATCGAAATCATGATAGCATAGCTGATAGTCCAAAGAGTATTTATTTTCAGCCTGAACGTCTTCTCCTACATTTTTCCGATGTGAGATCAATAATTCGCAGTACATATATAAAAATGACATTCATGATCACTTACGAAATAAATTCTAAATCTGACTTGTCAAGATAGAAAGAATTTCAATGCTGTAAAGAAGTTCAGAAATAATCGTTACGATTTCCTTTAGAGAAGGAAAAATGAAGAAACTGATTGTAAAACGAGAAGAAAAAACAATAACGTCATTGATCAGATCATACAACGTCTGAATCGATCCAAAGTTTGTTTTCATGGTTTCTATCGCTTGGTATTTATTAATTATCGATCATGTCGACAAGCCTTTACCAAATAGGTGAGTCAAAAATAACTAGAAAACTCGTGTTTGTATATTGACTCTTGACTGATGTAAATGGCTTCCTTATTTCTTCACTGCCGTCCAGCCGTCAACTTTTGCCGTCACACTCAGCTGGTAGTCGAGCTCCATGATGTTGCAGAACTTCAGGTACGATGATTGTGCTGGTAAAATCTTGAGATTCAGCAAACAAACTTCATTCTTGAGTCGGAAATGTGCAGTCAGCTCATGATTGTTTCTCCAGAATCATGAAAGCTCACATTCTGTGGGGACTGAAAACAAGATTTTCATTCCAGAAGCAGAATCTAATCGATCTTGAATGGAACACATGCGGTACCAATGTGACTTCCGCCTGTTTGCCCTATCGAACATCAGACATCACCAGTTAGTAGATAACGAAGTGGAACTTGGGTCCAAACGGTATAGCAGCGAAACGGTATCTCGTGTGTCTTATCGGCTCATAACTCACATCAACAGCATTACGGCATCGATGTAAAATTAGACTAATGACATCACACCGCAATGCTGATGATAATAATTTCCAGATCGAACAATATTCACCTGGTCCACAGAGAGAGACTCCGAAGGTCCTGATGAGGGATGCTGTCATCATGATTTTCTTTTTTGCGTTAATGCGGTCTTCAGACGTAGTCTGCAGTGTCTTCAGGATGTCCTGTTGCTCCATTTCAAGGCCACCAGCTGACGAAAAAGGTGGAAAATGTTTAAAATTGTTCGAACAAAAATGATTAAATGACATACATGACATTCACTCGCTGAAGGATGGTGGTTCAGGTCGGAAATGACATTGGTATGATCGCTGTGATGCTTCTGATAGCGAGATAGTGACGATCACAAAGAGAATTCTTGGTCACAGAGTGGAAATAAACAGATGCACCCCATTTTGGCAGACTTACAAATGGCTATGACCTTGTTTTGTCAGTGATAACCGTGAATCAGGTCAGGAAATTGCTCCTTACGGTCTATATCGACATTTTGTCTGCAAAACAGCTCCGATAACGACGTTTACCGTTTGTTGTCTGCAGAGTAGTCAAAGTTATTGAAAATTGATACTTCAATCATTCGATAAAAAGATTCGAATGTGAAAATCAAACAACGACAACAACATTGTGACTTTTTTTTAGATATCCTGAAGAACGAGTCTAACAATCGAATTAAAGTTCTGCTGATATGGTGACACATTCATATCGCATCGATAACGATATCTTAATGGCCACAATACTTCAGCACTTCCATGACTACGATTCCTTCTGTCTCATGACACAATCTCACTGCCAATATCAACCATGTGTCTTATTTTTCAATGTAGGATATTCAGCGAGGAAAATTACTTGAATCCTTCAAAGACCGGCAAGTTTGGTATCTGCTATTGTTACAAATTCGTGATACAGAGATAGAATCAATCATTATTCTAGTATTCCTGGTATTGGAAGTACTTCAATTTTGAATACAGTTACTCCAAAGAATACTCAATAATTCTCCATAAATTAGGTTTGTCAGTTCTGAATTATTCACTGATCTCAATAGTCAAGTTTCTCGATAGCCTTTTATCACAACACAACGAAGTCCAATCGTCTGTCAAATCAGACATGACGAGATCGTAGACGCGTCAAATCGATAAACTTTTTGAAAGGTACAATAAATAAATGTTTATATCTCGAATCAGCGATCATTTCGCGAAATTTCTGATACAATTAAACGTAAAATTTATATCAGTGACGTCGCGAGTATCTCCAATCACGAAATTTGAACCCCCTGCAATGATGAAAAAAACCGTCTGAATTTTATTTTCGTTCCGTTATCGATATTATTGTCCCCAATTCACTGACTCAAATCCTAAATATTTTTATAACCTGATATCAGTGCATCTTTGATCATTTTTTTACGACCGCAAAGCTGATTGAGTGCACCGCCTTTATTATAGAATTTCGATCTTATCAGTCCATAAAAATTTAGTGAAAATACACTCGCCCGTGACCGATAGCAGACCTATTATCAAACGGAAGTGAACAAACGGCCGCAATTTAGTAGTGAGACTTTGATCATGACAAAAAATAAAAAAACTGTTCTTTGGTAAATTTTTATAAAATTTCGAACGAAGATACGTTGCCTGTGGAATCAGCACATGAAGTCTTGGGCCAAGCGCTAAAAGTGTGACAATGGTGGCAGAAGGTCGTACCTTTTTTTTTTACTATACAATTGTTCTAACGAGAGAAAAAATTTCGGGGGCGAAACCTTCAAGAATATCAAAAACACAAATGAAAGGATCGTGTGAATTATTTTGTGCTTTTCAGAGAAAAAAAAACTCACAAGGTTTGCAGAACAAAGGAAATACGTCATGCCATTACAAAAGCTAGAAGTCTTTTACGACCTTATGCGATACGAGTAACAGTTGGAAAATTCGAATCCACGACTCGAAAGCTTTTGATTGTTCTGTCAAATTGTACCAATAAATGTCCAGTAGATTAAATTCCGACAAAGAAGCATCGGCGAGCAATGGATCAGCATCAAAACTCACGTGTGATCGATGCTCCTGCCAAGAACAAAGCTGTGATTCGAAGGTCTCACCGGAGTTCTTCGGCAATAAGGATGGATCTGAAAGCAGATGTACCGTCAATAGTCGTCAAGGAGTCTTCCTACCATCCTGAGACCTCGCTCAACCACTGATCACGTATCAAACATCCGGTAATTTGATAACCGAGAAGGTGAATCCGGGCGAAGACTCCCGGTCCGTTTGGCGAGGTCGATGAGGAGTGCAACGCATCATGGCGTTTCCGCGCAAGCGCAGGGAACACCGAGGTTCCATAAACTCGATACCAGCCGTTTTGATAGGCGAACGACGTCGATATGACAAGAGCAGGAATATTGATCATGAGGAGAATCGAATGATTTCCGCACATCCTCGAAGAGTGTCAGCGTGGTTTCCGGTTGGAAAGGCTTCAACTTTAACTACGATCCTGGCGCCTGTTTATGAATTAACACAGAGTGTTTTAAAGAGGGCTTTTTAGCCCCGGGTGGAGGGGAGTAGAGGAAAAGCAGTAATATTTTTCTTGGGGCTTTTAATTAGTCCGGTCATTAATTAAGCAGAACTTTCCTCTCCTTGGGCTTGCGTAACGCGTACCCGGCCGTTATAGCCATTGCCACTATGCAATTCCCGCTTTCAAAACTGCTTCTGCTACACTTGAGGAATTTTAATTTTACCAACGCGTGTAAACACACGAGATCCAATTTATTCTACCACAGGCAGGTCGACTTGGAACGTTTGCTTTCATGCTGTGTAGTATTACTTTCACAGTTTCTTTTTTTTTTTTTTTTATTCATCCCTTATTTAACCGTTCCGCTACCTGCGCTATTAATTATTATTAACCTCCGTCCCATCGTTTAGTCGCTCACATTTTCACAAAATTGGGTCAACATCGAAGGACTTCCAAAATCGCTTGAGAAGTTGGTTCGAAATTTTTTGGAATTATTCAGGGTCGATCGGTTAAACCCATGATGTGAAGACGTGAAGCTAGAACTTTCCAAAATTCATTGAATATTTCGTAAAATAACTTACAAAAATGTAAAATTGGTGAAATTTCTCGCAAAAGAGGTAAAAATCAGTATCAAATCAGATAGTAATCAGATATTGGGCTGTATACGTGAAATCGAAGTGAATTTTTCCTCGATGATAAGTAATGAACAAAGTATTGCAATAAAAAATCAAAATTCGTATATTTAACACACACAAAAGAAAAGGAAACAACGAGGAGGTTTAATTAGTAGTGTACAGATCAAATACAATAATGAATGAATATGATGATATACAAATTTTTCGGAAACTTTATAATTCAGCCTGTCGACCCTATCACGCTCTTGTAGGTTCGAAACTACAGACGGAATATAAGGGTGCAAATTCTCTGGCTCCCTCTCCTAGCCTCTGTGATTCTTCTTCACTTTCCACTCCAACGATTTGTTCGTACGATGGAGGCGCTGGAAAAAGAGATTGTTAGTCACGTTTCTTTGTCGAATTTGAGATCCTGATGGAATCCATAAAAGTCGTGAAACTCAAGACATTGGGTTTCAGCACTGAAATATTCACACGTTACATCACGTCACGATATCAACACGCTACATTGCATTTTAAGGGTTCAATGTTATATTAGATAGCAATATTTTGACATTACATTGCATTGAAATATGTCCAAATTAC
>JAFFZH010016043.1:68724-81101 GCA_018420115.1 Euura saliciscinereae
ATTGGACATATTTTAGTTCATTGGCAATCATGTTAATCACTTTTTTCATCAAGTGAAATCACGTTCACTTGCATCATGTTTACGATTCGTTTTAGTGGACTTTTGACATGCCAATAAATTTTTTATCACAAACATTTATCATGTTTATCATTTATTTTCATCCAGTGCGATGATACAGTGATTGAAAAATTATTATATTTCGTGAAATTTGGGGATGTTCGAAAACTTTTGATTTTCAATTCATGACTCTTTGAACATTTCTTTTTTCCTTCTTTGAAATCATGTTCAGAGAAATTCTCGTTCATTTCCATCATGTTCATGAATTTCGTCTGTCACAATCGTCTGTCACAAACTTTTGCCAGGTTTGCAATTCGATTTAGTGAACTTTTCGACATGTTCAAGAATGTTTTGTGACGTAAATTCTCGTCATTTTCAATATTTTCCGATCCCTGCAATCACGTTCGAGAACATATTCGTTCATTCCTGAAGTGTTCACGATTTTCATCCGATCGTTAATTTTGTGAACCTTCATCACATCCATAAAAACGTTCATTTCTGACTGAAAACTTTTAACGAAAAATCAAGAACGCCAGTGGTTCGACTACCTCCGTATAATCCTGAGAGGCCAGCGACTGCAGAAGATGGAAAGAGGGTTGATTCGAGTCTTGAGGTCCGCGGCTGGTCCAGCACACCGAATGGTCCTGTGTGTGTGTGTATAGGCACTCAGCCCACAAACACTTTGGCAATAAAACCGAAACCACCTGCCCTATCCGTAGAGCGTGGATGGAGGCACCTTTTATACCCCTTGGAACTCTTTTACTACCTTATTTTATGCTGCTACCGAAAACGGCATGGCTTGGTATGGCATGCCACTGAGGGGTTTACGCTGTACCGAGTTCTGGAGTGGTCACAAATTTCTTTTTTTTCTCTTCTTCTCTCTCCCAGAGAGTAGAACCCTGCTCGAAAATACGTACTACGTGGCCCGGCGCGTTCACCAACTGATGAACGGTTAGGGTAAGAAGGGTGATGAAAACCACCCTCAGACCCGAAACTACCCTCAGGCCTAATGGGAGTGCGAAGACGGATAATTGAAGACGTAGCTGGGCAATGTACCACGAAGGACCGGAGGAAATTCGAATTTATATCTAATAAAAATATCTAATTTGTAGAAAAATCCTTGTCACATGGTATAAGAATTTAATATTTTCTATATTTTTATATAATTCTGTAGTATTTGAGAAATTTGGTCAAGATTGTAGATCAAAATATAGCAAAATAAAGAAATCGATGATTATTAAAGTTTCATAAATCAGAGGTGCACGAATTCAGTTTTTCTATCATATCTCGACGACTGTTGGTCCTATCATCATGGAGGTTATCATAAAAATTGAAGCTTACTAAATTCTCCATAAAAAAGCTTCAATACATTTTTCTCGTATATTCGATAGTTCTTCTCTAATACACCAGTGATAACGGTACATAGTTCTCACGAGGTTGTGTACCAATATCGATGCTTTCAGCCCTGTATTACACAAAAATTATCAAAGATATGGAAAAAATCTATTGAACCATTGTTGTAGAAAATTTGATAAACTTCATCTTCTATAATCACCTCCGTGACCATAGAATCAATAGTTGTTGAGATATATCGAAAAAACGACCTTTGATTCAAGATGGTGGATAGAGCCGTCGAGTTAGAGGTCAGAACTTTGAGTCCTTCCAATAGTAGACTGAGATAAAGGTCTTCACCAATTTACAGGTCCTTACTGACCAATTTTAGAATTTTCGCTTATTCTACTGGACTGAATTTTCCTTAATTCCCGGTCCGGTGTATTAATTATCCCCCTCGTCATCGTAATTCCCCATACACCACATGTTACCGTACTCCTCTTTTGTGTTATAATTGTGTGCAAAGGTTGTCTCAAGGGACGAACCCAACAACGTGATGAATGTATTCCGTCTCCCTGCAGGACTCTTCCCTGGCTTTGTACGGAGCTCTTTATCTGCAGATGAACGCCGTGGAGCTAAACTGTAAACTATTATGGGAAAGGGACGTTTTGTATTGTTCTTGGCCAGACCATCACCTCCCAAAACCTAATAAACCCTTCATCACATGAATTCTGTTTAATTTTGTCTTTCCTCCGTTAAAATACCCCGGGATATCGACTGTCAAGACATTTACCCCAAATTATTCAGCGTTTGCTTTTTTTATTGTGATTTTTGTGTAAAAAATTACAGTTTGGAAATCAGGATGCAATCTGTTCGGGGCTTTTGGGCTCAATACGTCAGCAACAGCCTCCACAGCCTCCTCCTCCTCCCCCGCAACAGTTTGGCCCATTTCGTCTTCGCGTGTTCCGTGGGAAAGAGCCTCTTCCTCCACCGCTACCCGCGCAACTGTTCCACTTGCCACAATTCTGACCCCCGCAAGTACCACAAGGAGGACAAGGGCTGCTGCAACCCTGGCATTTGCACCTAGAAAAGCAAAAAAAGAACGTTTACAAATTTCTAATAGCCAAAGAATGGAAAAATATTTCCGCTTCCGCTGCCACCTTTTTCTGCACTAGCCACATGATCCGCTATGATATGCAGTGAATTGACTTGTCAGTTATCAGAACTATCCAAGCGTACCTGCAAGGTAGACCGCAAGCTTGGTTCCCACCGCAGCATCCTGTCGGAGGTCTTATGTGACATCCAGTGTTAGTTGTGCACGCAGCACCTCCGCAACTTCCACAAGGACAGGCAACCGAGTTTCTAGCTCCACCGCAGCCGCCGCAACCACCTCTCAATCTTGTCTCGTTTTCGTAATCCTCTGAATTCATTTGTGGTTCTTTGAATAATGATTCCGGTTGTCCTGAGGGCTCTGGTTCCATGGTTTCACCTGCATCCTCGAAGAGAGCAGGGTTCGAATGTCGACCGTGGCGACATCTGCAACTGCAGTGATCCTCAACCTCAGGTTCACTCATCAGTCTCGAATCTTCGGTCTCTAAACACAGAGATTGTGGATCATTTTTGTGACGATTGTTCGAAATGGTAAGCAAAGAAGTCTGTGGGACTTTTTTGCATTTGCAATTTCGTCGGAAAAATGTTTCTCAAAATATACTGACTAATGATCGGCCCACTTGAATTTATCACATTGAATATTTTCATACGGTTATTTAATCGATTCTTTTGACCTGGTAATGCGGACTACAAAAATGCTTTGTGCCTCTTCGATAATGGTTTGTTATCGAGCGGACTTAAAGTGGGTGGTAAAATCACTCTGGGACAACATCGAGTGAAGTAGTTATTTAAATATTGGCTTTGTGAAGAGATAATTGGCAGATTGCCGGCCAACAATTTTTTCCTTTCTTTTTCCACTCCCTCCACTTCCATTACTCTCCGTTCTCTCGATAATAATTGACAATTATCCGTATCGGAAAATTGTTCGTGGAAAAGACCGTGAAATCAGGTAAACAGCCGGTGCTAACATTATGATCACTAACTGATTCACGATAAATTACATCTCCTTCAACACGAGTACAATCGTGATTACGATGCTAATTGGAACTGGACTCCTCAGATGAGACGAAGAAATACTCGAAAATTATCACGAACAAACTTTTTCTACCACTTGATATCGTCTTCAAAACTCACCCACCATTGATGCGTTCTTCCAGTGCATATTGGTCCACTTCTCTTCTGCTTGAAAAAACTGCACAAAGAACAATTCGATCACTATTAGTGAGGACGAAGATGCTTCCAACGACGTTCACGAATCACTTTTTGGATATTTTCACTTCATGAGGTTGAAACTTCTCACAGAAACTCGGAAGTTGGTCCAAAACCCAAAAAACATTCGAAAAACCGTTTCCATTTCAGGTTTCAAATGGGTTTCCAAAACTTAGTCCTATTGACAGCTAGGTTCAAATTTCATAAATATCCGAATATCTCACCGCTGTCACCAGTGTCACAAGCAGAGCCTATTAGAATACTTGACAGGCTTCGCTTGTGACAATGTTGAAACAATGTTTTCTGGTCAAATTTCAGTTGGAAAAGATGGAGAAATCACCTTCAGCTTCTTCAGGATTTAACCTCCGCGAGTTTCCACGCTCTGGAATATCGTTTCGGCTCTGGAACTGAGGTCTACCGCAACAATTAGTGCATCTTTGATGAAGGGATTTGGAAACTCGGGAATTTGAGTCTCGGAGGACGCCATGGTCTTCTTCTGCATAATTTATCAGGATGAAGAGAACGTTCGTCTTATCACAGTCATGTGGTATATACGGTATGTACATCGAGACAGTCGGTTCAGGGCACGGTATGAGATAGACCTCGTAGCGGGGATCATTACTTATTCATTTTTCATTTAACTTGTATATATGTATACTTAGGACTATAATGGCGGATAAGGTAGGGTGGAGTGAACGTCGAGTGCTTACGATAAGATACGACGCAGATAAATGATAGAAATATATGCTCATGGTGTACATGTTTCTCAAGTCGATCGATTATCGACGTGACTGGCTCCCATTCCCAATACCACAATTTGGCATCGTACAGTAATGGATTATTTTACCGTTACGGCCGGATGATCCGTTATCATGGACACTCGGTGGTGCAACAGGCTGCTGATCCTCGGCTTTGGTCTTCTCACTGGAAAATAGAAGGAGACGAACATCACATTAGCATCACAATGAACCCGGTACTTTTTTTCTCCTTCTATTTCACCCTCCAATCACACAAAAGTCATTTTTATCAGAATCTGGATCATCTTCTACCGCAAAATGGAAAAACGGTGGTTCTTCACCTCGACATGATCATAAACTTGGGAATTTGGTGGAAAATAAGCTATCAGGAATCGGATTTGAGGCGTGGTTTCACCTGGTGGCTGAAATCTACTTGCAGTAGTTCAATTTCATCACCATAAGGAATATCGTGACGTTACCCATGTTGTTGGTGGCCTCCGTGTTCAGGATGTGAACCAACAGGAGCTTCTCTCTCCAGTGGTTGTTGAGGATGCTGATTGTCTGTTGGAATCCGTTCTAGTTCCCCATGTTGAGGATGTGCATCGACATTCTCAACCTCCGGGATTTCTTCGTTCATTTGTTGTTGAGAATGTTGTCGTTTCTTAGCTTCTTGTCGTCTTTTGAGGTTCTCCTGTTGCATCAGCCTTTGCTGCTGTAACAGTTCTTCTCTCCTTTCTCTTTCCCTGAGTTGAGATTGTCTGGAAAAAAAAGTAGAATCATCACACGACGAAGAAGAGCCTGACGAAATGGCTTCGAATTCGGATCGGGATTCCGTCTGACCTCATAGTGATCGCTAGCTTACTTGGACTTTGTTTTTCCCTTGGGTTCGGAATTTAGTGCCTCCAAATCCGGAGGATCTTGCTTATCAAGACGGTTGCTGTATAAAACGTTGGTACTATAATACAGCATTCAAGGAATTGGTCATAAACATTGTACTGCTCCTCTGCTCCTCGGATTTCACGAGATAAGAAATAAAATAGCCGGAGCATCAATTCCCAGGGAAATGTCATACGTTTGTACTCACTTTTCTTGGACTGCATTTCTCTGATTTTTGGTCGCCATGCTGTCTGATCAAGATATAAGAATAACTGAATTTGCCAGAAACTTAAATCGAAAGAATTTGCGTCTTAAATTTGGAAAAATTTCATAATTTTGATGATTTTTACCGAAAGAGACTGACTGACGTTTCGTCAATCGATGTCAGATGAGCGACAGCCGAGGTTTAAAGAACAGACGAGCATCGGGACCGTGGAAAAAATACTTCTTCAAGTGTGTGAAGAGAAACTCGAATGCTTATGAAATATTTCATCCATCATCGTATTAGAAAATACCTTTTATACCACAGCCGTTTCTAGATCCGTCTGCAGCAGCAAGTGCTTCTGTCGCTGGTCCCACAGCCGTTCCCACAACGACAAGACTTCCTGGTCTCATAATTTCGTGTTGGGAGCCCATTCCTCCTCTCGACTTCAGTTATCGTTGGTCGAAAACCGTTGAAAGCATCTTTCCGATACGCTGAAGACTGCGTCACAGTTTTTGGAACCAACTTCTGACCCTCTTCTCTCATCCTCCTTCCACCCAGCGGCAACACACGAGACTCGCTCAAGAACCTCATCAATGATCTTTCCAGGTTCTTTATCTCCTCAAAACTACAGCAGCTTCCAATTTCAGTCCCACTTCGAGTCTGAGACTCAGCGTCTCGATGGACCAACGGACTCTGGCTAGTAATGCCCACGAATTTCTGCAAGCTTCGGACTTTTTCCGGAGAGTCTTGCTTCCCGATGGTCGAAAAGTCTTCGGGTTCCTTTATCACGAGGGACTCACGATACTCGGTCCCATTCTTCATCGACCCTGAACTGCTCTTCAAGTCACTCTTCACTATGATGTCGTCAGAGTTCCTCGTCTCCATATCCCGCTTGGTGGTATTCAGAATCCTCGAGGTTCTCTTCGAGTTTACTGTTTGTTCCTTCAACCTCTTCACCGAGGGTGAAGAGTGTCTCAATTTTTCGTAACTGTCTTCAGGTTCGATGACGGTAGACTGCTTAGCTCCGCCGACGTTTCTCCCAAATGATTTGTAGCTCAGGTCAGAGTGGAGAAACTCTTCAGGGTCCCTCGAACTGCAACAAGGAGGATCTTCTGTTGAATAGCAAACTGAAATGTCGAGGTTTTCATGTCCTTCTTCAGGCTTTTGCACCGAATCCTCGATCACTCCGCTGTGTGTCTCTTCATGGTTTGGTTCCAGGTCTGAAGATTCTAGAGCCTCGTCGGTCTGCGTGCTGCCGTCCTTCTTCCGTCTTCTTATGTGGAAGCTGTGACTTATTGCACTTTTCATGCCAGTGTCGTTGATCCTTTTCGTCTTCATGATCGACTTCGGCTTCGGTGGGTCCGTTTCCGAACCGAGTGACTTTTTCTTTTTCTTCTTCTGAACCTCATCGTCAGTCGTTTTCTGCGCTCCTGGATCCTGACCATCGATGGTAGTTTTCTGATGACGTTTGAACATGCCTCAAGATTCGAAGAGCTAGTTTTTCATAACCTCTGGGTCTTTTTCATGTTTCTGCAGCAGGATGTGGTGGCTGAAGGATCTGAGAGAGTGGTACATTGGAGGGACCAGGGACCCGCGATTATTCATCATCGATCGATCACTGTGAGACTAGAATTTCGAAAAAAGTGGAACGCACCGAACGTTTTCAGTTCACATTTTGTTGGGTTAATCCGATTATTTATTTGTTTTGTTACTTTAGCTCTGAAGTTACTCTGTATTTCGATTATGGTGAACCGAAGCTTCCTTCACTTCGTCAAGAATTGTGAAAACAAAATACTGTGAACGCGGGTTTTCTGAACTCGTGTACATGATAACTCAAGAATCGATATGTAGATCGATTCGAATTTCATACAGTGTCTCCTGCATGCTGTAACGCTTCGTGCAAACCACTAATATTGGGTCTATGTTGTTGAATAATTGAGTAATTTGTCAAAAAAAAAAAAAACTAATAAACTTCGATGACTTGTTTTTTTTCCAAGTCTGTTGTTCTTGAAGTTTTTCTTTTGTACGTTTCTTGTACTTTTTCCGTATTTTTTTTTTGTTTATTTCGGGAAATTCTAGTCGTTTTCTTCCTGGTCGTTTTTGGTAGCTTTTTTTTTTTTTGTTTTTTGTTATTTTTTTTTTTCATAGTTTCTTGTAGTTTTCTGTGCTTTTCAATACCTATTCGTCTTTTTTCGAATGTCATTTTCTGTGATTTCTTGTAGTTTTCATGTTTGTTGGCTCATTTTTTATTGTAGTTCGATCCTATAGCTTTCGAAAGTGGAAAAAACTACAAAACTTATGAACATTTACAGTTTTCAAACAACAAAATATCGATTTTACAAAAAATACATTCACAAAATAGTAAATGAAAATCAACGAATAGAATTAAGCCGAATAATTTTCCGGGACTTTTCGTATCTAGGTCGGCGCATTCCTGCCAGTGTTTTTGAAATATAAATCACGATACATATTGATTAAATCCAGGTGAATAATTCTCAAATTGGAATTTCAAATAAAATTTCACAAATTCCTACTCGAAAAAAAAACGAACAACCAAATTATGACAAACGATGAATATTTACCAAAAAAATTTGTACCCAATCTGTTGTCAAATTTTGATTAAAAAATGAAGGAAAGGATGAATAAAAACTGTGGGATTCGGAGGTCGTGACGCTACCGCCTGAGCTACTTCACTTATTGCAAGGGTGTCGAGCTTTTGCACTAGCAGATGCGGAATTGGATCCGAAATGAACAATTTTTGTATAATTTTTATCTCGATTCTGTATCTTTTGAATTCTATAATATCTGATTTAATCAGATTTGATCCAATTTTAAAAATATTGTATGAAATTATGTATTTTTCGATTTTCTTTCTTTTTCCTTGAAACATTTTTTTTTTTTTTTTTTTTTTTTTTTTTTTTTTTTTAAAAATTTTTTTTTTTTTTTTTTTGTATCAAATTTTCTGACAAAAAATATTAAAGTATATCAAATCATGTACAAAATTAAAGAATTCGACCTGATCACATATGACTGAAGTATATAGAATAATTCACATAATAAATCGAATTGAATGATTCGAATGACTCTAAAGCTCGAAAAAAGCTTCTTTTATCTCTATTGATCGTTTTTCTGGGTATCTCCTACAGACAGAAAATTATTTTTACTTTTAGTTTGTGGAAAAACTGTATAAATAATCGTTTCCTTCCATTCAATTATAATTTCGTAACATGTATATAAATATATGTATATATATATATATATGCCATAACCCTACTGCATACACGTTCGTTTTTTACGGCTCGTATAACAATTAAAAAATTTCTCTGTTGCATTAGAATGGGAAATTTATGCAGCGTCACATGGTGCACTGGTGTGCAGAATTTTTAATTCATATACATAGACATATATATATGTATCCAACGGTTCACATATCTCCGGGGTGTAACGACGTCGCCTCGTCTCGCCTCCTGTTTGCTGGACTGACGATAAAACAACGTTGAATATTTCATCATCGACGGATCCTCGTCACTTTTTACCTTTTTTTGCATCGGCTTCGGAAGATGTACGTATTCCGTATTTTGCAGAATTTGAAACGGTACAGGGTGGAGAGATAGAGAAATTTGAAAAAAAAATCGTGTTAAAAACTCGAAGCTCCAAAAAAATTTAAACAATTTTAACAATTTGATTTGTTTTTCTAAATGACCTAGTTGGATTATTCCAGCACCCGGTTTTTAAACGCGCAAAAAGCACCTGTAGTACTTATCAGTAATTATTATCTTTATCATTGAAAAATATATACATATAAGACTGCAGTCAAAAATCGATAAAAAATCGCATTTTTCGGAGAATTTGCCTCGCCATTTTCCAACGCTACGATAGGTCTTGGATGCTGGCTATAGTTTCACTTTGTCGGATCTTGGCTGCTCTTGAAAATGGCGTTGGAATTTCCAAAAAATATCAATTGGCAAAAAAGTTGACGACATATGAGACTGCAGTCAAAAATCGATAAAAAAATCGCATTTTCATGAGGGTATAGCAAGCGGAGAAGAAAATGTAGGATATAGAAGTAGACGGTCGTAATCGCCAATTCTTCATGTTTATCTCATTGTTGATTCCTATTAATCTAAGAATTCCGAAAATTTTTCGAGTAATTGCCAAAAAAAAAGATCGATTAGCAGTTACGACCTTCTGTCTTTAAGTTCTCCACAGTTGAGTTTTAATCTTTCGCCTTCTTCAAGACCTAGTATATTTCCAAAAAAGGCAGAAGGTCGTATGGTGTCACTGGTCCACGACCTTCTGGGATTAGTTGACCCTATCACTTTTTCTCTAATCAGGTTCAGAAGGACTTACGACTTTCTCATTTTGGATTGACAAATTTTCAATTTAAAACTTTATCCACGTATTTTACAGGTTTTTCACACAAATGAATGAATACAGAAAATGAAGAAAACAGAAAATTATACGACCTTTTGATTTCGCAAATGCCAAAAGGCCATGTACGACCTTCTGCCATCAGACTCGCAACTCGTGAATCCGCTTTCCGGTGTGTGTTTTCCGAAGGAAAATATTCCCAAATTCCCATTCCTTTATTCGACTATCAGAAATAAATTGTGAAGATTCTTGTCGAGATAGTTCATCCATCCAGGTATCGCTCCTTATATGTATAATATTTTTTTTCTCCCGTCTTTTTTCCTTCCTCTACCAGAGCCTTTCTCCGACCTGCTTTTGTTACGCCTGTCTGCTTTTCTACTTCCCTCTTTCCCTCTGAAAAACCTTAAGGCCTGGGGGATAAAATTGTACTCCGTGTTCTCTCACGTGTCGTACAGCACTCGGGCTGTTCTACACGAGACGGAGAGCGAATTTTGTGCTCCCTTTTGTTCAGGCGATATTTTTGCACCTGAAAATTGTACGCGTCTTTTTTTCGGAGTTGGAAACTCAGATTTTGATCCCGCTGTAATCTGAGAATATCGAGATAAACAAATTTGAGGCAAAATCAAAAACAGAAAAAAAATCGTAAAAAACATACGAAGAATCGAGGGACGGATCACTCCGACTGATTTGATATGAAATCACTCAAATTCATCACAATTTGAGATACGTGCAAGTAAGTAGCTTTAGACTTCCAGAAGATTCCTAAAACTTGTAGAAATTTCCAAAAACTTGAAGACATTTTCAAAAATGGTGAATAAATATCAAAAAACGTACATTGGGCTTCGAAAATAGTGAACTTACGTAGATATTTCAGGTTTTACAAAAATTTTCAGAGACTTCCAAAGACTTCTGAAGACTTTCGGGGGCTTTTCAAGTTCTTCAAAGACCCCCCCCCCCCCTTTTTTTTTTTAACCAAATTTTTCACCTCCTATTCCATCGTCGATCGATGGTCACCCCAGAATTACAGAATTTGGCCTGAGTTTCGCGATTTTTACCCGGATAGCCGCGATTTTGAATTAAATCGCTAAAATATTCACGTTTGTGACCCAAAAAATTGAGAGTTTCATAGAAATTGCCGAGATGGCTCCAATTTTCACTAAGATAACCGTGATTCCGAACGAAAAATGACCGATCTTCACTCAAGTAGCCAAATTCCTGACCTAAGTAGCAGTGATGCTGACCAAAAAGTCTGGAATTTTAGTTAGGTTAGGTTAGGTGAGTTTTGAAGGTGACACGTTTGTCTCGTGTTGTGGGGGATGATCGTGTCACGGTGAGGGTGACTGGATGCACCCATAGAGTGGGGCTCTCGAGACACCAGACACCCCTCACTCGGCTCGGTCACACTGCAACCCTTTTTAAGTGCCGTGTATTATGTCACCCCTCGTCCCTTAACAGACACCTGCGATCTTCCGCGATCCTGGGCTTTGTGGCTCTTTGGCTCTTCAAGGGCTGATACATCCTCACCTCGAAGGGAGGAAGACTCCGACCTTGACGACAAGAGGAGGGGCTTCGGTACAATGAAGCGTTCAAAATTGCAACATGCGGATCATCGCACTTTTTTACCCCCCTCAGCTGCAGTGGGAAGAGTCTAAATATATTCTTTGGGGACTGGCGAGTGCTGAAAAAGAGAAGAAAAAACTGAAAATCAATTAGGTCGTTGGTCCTACCGCGGATTTATTTCGTCACTTTTTGATGGAATTTTCGGTAAAATTATACCGGGAAATTCTGCTTTGAGGCGGGTTTTTAATTGTCTTATGAATTCACTTTTGGTTGAGCGTGCCCTCTTTGCGGTCCGCGCTACCTAAATTTGAATACGAGGTTTTGAGAAGCTTAAATTTGACGATATTCAAGATCAAATAGAGCGATGCTCGATGATTTGGCGATGAAAAATGGCGGGTGAAACTGTTTTTGATTGAAAAAATACACTTTAGAAGGTTGAGAGAAATTAAAAAAATTCTTGGTCAACTTCGAATTGATGAAACTGTGAAGAATACTTATTCTAATAATTTATAACTATTCCATAGGAAGAAAAAGTCTCCAGCAAACTATTTCAGATTACTATAGATTGAAATAACAACCTTTGGATATTTTATTATAATGATAATTACTCAATAATTCGCCTATCAACAATATAAGTGAAGTTTCATTCGCGTAGGTAATAGTTTTCTAAACCGGAAATATTCCCCATTTCAGAAACTATTCTAACCAGTTCCAAATGCTACTAGCGTCTTTTTTGCGTGTTACTAGCTGCTTGCTGTCCGCAGTCAACTGTCTTCAACTGACTTCAAGTAACTTGAGCTGACTTCAACTGACTTCAAGTTACTTCAACTGACTTTGAATTACTTCAACTGACTTCAAGTAACTTCAATTAAGTTCAACTGACTTCAAGTTACTCCAACTGACTTTAAGTTCATTCAACT
>JAFFZH010016043.1:90844-103336 GCA_018420115.1 Euura saliciscinereae
TTCGGGTGTTTCCGTAAAACTTCGGGTGTTTCCGTAAAACATCGGTAGATGACTTCGGGCGTTTTCGGAAAACTTCGGGAGTTTCCGGAGAGCTTCGGGTGTTTCCGCCAAACTTCGGGTGTTTCCGTAAAACGTCGATCGTTGACTTCGGGCGTTTTCGGAAAACTTCGGGAGTCTCCGGAGAACTTCGGGCGTTTCCGGAAAACTTCGGGTGTTTCCGTAGAATTACGCAAATTTTCGAGAAAAATGTATACCACCTACTACCTAAGTCGCTCGTTTTCACGATGTACGCGTGTCTTGGTTGTCCTGGTTTTTGCAATGTAATCGGATTCGAGCGTTGTATAAAACTGAGATGACGCGGTGTCGGAGTCACTTCGTCGATTCCTTTCCAGTCCTGGTACACCGGCGGATATCGACATAAACCGAAAGTATAACGAGTTTACAAGCAATCTTTCAGAACGTCCACCGTATCCAAACTCCCAGTGGAAAGATGGAAGGATGGAAGAAGAAAAAATCCTATCCTATATTCGCCAATCCCATCAACGCCCCACTTACGTCCCTACACACGGTGTTTGTATCACCGAGGAAAACAGAAGCGGGAGATTTTTTTCCCTCTTCTTTTCATTCTTCGCCAAATAACCTGACAAACGCGAATACATCGAAAAAATGAGATTATCTCAATTTCTGTCGAAAAGTTTTTTTTTCCTTATTTTTTCACCGTCTTACTTCATCGAAACCAAATCATTCAGGACGCAGTGAAATTATTTCAGTCATTTCTTACAGAATGAAAAATTTATCATCCAATGTTTTACAAAAATTCAAAATTTACACATTTCGATGATAAACCTGGGATGGAAATATCAATTATCTTCGAAAAATTTGTGAAGCTTCATGAAATCAAAATGGAAGAAAGCTTCAATTTTCCATCTGCAACGCATCGTTTTCGTATCGAATATCCATTCCTCGTCAAAGTGGATATAAAATCGTTGCAAGCTCTAAAATCTACCTGCGTGTGCTTCTAGGTAACCGTTTATCCGTCTGTCTATCCACCGAGAAACCCCAGTTGCGGATCGGATCTAGTATTCTCATCCCGTCCACAACTAGACTAACGTTCTTCAAGTATCTTCAAAGGCCGTTACCAGGTAGGATGCCTCCATCCGGGTACGTCTGTGCGAATATCCTTGAGGGTATACGTAGTCTGAAAGCTCGATATTATTGGCATAACAACAGGTAAGCTTCCCCCTTCAAACGCGGAACCGCCTTCCTTTGATCCCTCTCCAGCTCTTCCGGATTCTTTCGATTTTCTACGCCACCCTCATCCCGGACCTCAACCTCTTGGTCAAGACAGTGAAATCCTTGGAGGATCCAACTGACCACGTAACGTTCCCCCCATCCTGTAGCAAAAGTCTTCGTCAGCGTCCCTTTGAACGGATTTCTTTTTCTACTCTTTGGTTTCTTTTTTTTACCTTCTTTTTCTACTTTTAGTCACTGCTGGTGGTCGTTTTAACATTTGGAGTACCGCTACTTAACCGGATTTGATTTTTCCGGGGAGAATATCGTAGGTTTTCAGTTTTTAAATTCTTGTTTTTCTGGTTTCGGAGAAGAAAAGAAGCTCGTTGTGATCATTGATCATCATATTGTCACTCAATCTTCACGTTTTCAAATCTAGAGGATCAAATGTGACCATTTTGAATTGGACGTCTTGAATGTAATTGGCGCCATTCAAATTTTACGTAACGCTGTTTTTTGGCCTATTTTTGTTGTCCCAGTTAATGACGGAGTGGACAAAAGTCCTGATGACCCTAGTTTACTATAATCATATGGTATCAACGTCCTTTTCTCTGGAAACTGGCCACTTGCATCGCGTAGGCAAAGAAGCCCCATTTTTTTTCCTTTCCTTTTTCAGGGTGGATGGCGAGTGCGAAAAACTTACGACCCTTGTAGGTAGGTTCGGGTCGGGTCGAGTTAACCCTGGAAGGAAGGCTGGAAAATTTATCAGTGAAAAGATGAGGGGGAACGATCCTGCAGGACCCTGGAAATATCCTGCCGCGGCTGAGAGATTGAGAACTAAAACCCTAAGTGATACTTCACGAAGCTCGCGGTGTGTTTCTGTGAGTAATTTGTGTGGGAGCTACCGAGTGTCTTTTCTACCAGCTGCAGCCTTTCCTTTCTCTCTTTTAGATACACTCTACCTCCAATATTCGCGAAACTCTTTTTTTCTCCTCTCTTTCTACATTTTTTTTTGTTCTTTTTTTTATCCCGAGGGAACCAGGGGTCAAATCTTAACACCTGAAAAATTTGACGCTTGGAGCACGAAAAAGGACAATGATGTGCTTTGAAAAGTGACGAAAAAAAACAAACGAAAGTGATGAAAAAACTTTGCAAAAAAATAGTAAGCAGAGATCTATTCACTATCTCGAATCAAAGATGCTCGAATTCAGTTTTTTGATCATATCTCAACAACTAGTGATACTATTGTCATGAAGGTGATTATAAAAAATGAAGCTTACTAAATTCCCCACAAGAAAGGTGGAATACTTTTTTCTCATATCTTTGATAGTTTTGCTGTAATATAACAGCGAATACGTACATGATTATCACAAGGTTCTGTACCAATATCGCTACTTTCGGGCCTGTATTACACGAAAACTATCAGAGATATGAAAAAAATGTATTGAACCATTGTTGTAGAGAATTCAATAAACTTCATTTTTCATTTCGACCTTCATGACGATATTATCAATACTTGTTGAGATATGACGAAAAAACTGAACTCGAGCAGCTTTCGAGACCTCGATTCTCAGGAAGAAATCATTTTTTTGTCAATTATCCCGAGTGCATATGCCTCTAGTAATGAAAGACATTTTATTGACGGGTTCAATTATTAACCTGAGGAGGTTTAGTACAAGGTATAGTTAATACATGAATCGCCCAACACCACAACGTTCTCTCGTTTCTACTTGAAGGGACGCAGATGTTTCCTCGTGATCACCTGCTCCGCTATAAAAATGTTAGCCTCGTCCTTGCAGGGCGATAAAGTTTAACTGGAAATTGAGCCGTGTGGAACATGGCCCTTATTTTAACTGTTCATACGGGAATATCGCTTTACTATACATATACCAATTCGTCTTTTTCAGACACTCTCATTTACTGACCAGCTTTTCCAATTTTGCCCAATTTTTGTCTACCCTTCACCGCATCTCGTTCAAGGACCTTCCACAGCCTCCATCAATCAAGGACTCACGACTCTATTCCAAGATCGATGTTTCCTCGAGCATCGATCAGCTGACAATGAGACGCTCCACTATCTCGCGTCGAAGGGCTGCAGGGGAACATGTATGAAAATATATTGATCCCGAGATAATACACGTGTTACGCCGGAAGTCATCCGACATCCACCCTCGGGTTAGTGTTTGTCATTCGCGTCCTAAACCAACACCGTCTACGACGATGGCTGGTTCTCTGTTCTCCTGTAGTCTCAAGCTTTCTGCTTTACAGACAATTTCACGACTTACATATATTATCATCGATCTTGTCATTCTGATCATATATTCTCTCAAAATGACGAATTCTTTCATCGATATATTTTTTCTTTTACTTTTTTCAATCCCTTCACGAATAAGAAACTTGTGGTGACGAAGGATCCACCACAGGGACGGTCATGGAGATGAGCCGGATGTCGAAGTGACGCGTATTTCGACTATCTTCGGTGTACTTGGTGCGTTATACCCCTACGCTGTAACAAACCGATGTTGAAGTCACTTGAGGTACTTGAGACACACTTATTCACACCCTTGTCAAGAGCGGGTTGGCCTCGCCCTTTCGAGACCCTCTCCACATGTCTGAGAAGGAATACACGATCTTTTAATTCTTTTTTTTATTCTCCTTTCTTTATAACGAGTAGCCGCAGTCTGTACTACCATCAAGATTTTCAAGTCAGATCTCTTAAGGGGTTGACGAATTCTCCATGCTCCAGAAATCATTAATATCTTATCCAAAGTTCATTCACACATCGAAGAATTGAATTTTTCAAAAATCACCTGTCGTGAGGTTTCAGTTTTTTCGTCATATCTCAACAACTATTGATAATATCGTTATGGAGCTCACGATAAAAAATGAAGTTTATCAAATTCTCTACAACAAAGGTCGAGTACATTTTTCTCGTATCTTTCATAGTTTTCGTGTAATACAGGGCCTAAAGTATGCATATTGGTACAGAACCTTGTGAGAATTATGTACTTATTCACTGTTGTATTACAGCCAAACTATCAAAGATGAGAGAAAAATGTATTGAACCTTTCTTGTCGGGAATTTAGTAAGCTTCATTTTTTGTCATTACCGTTATGACGATAGGGTCGATAGTTGTCGAGATATGCTGAAAAAACTGAATAATTCTGCTGTCTTGACTTGTTGTTCTTCTAAAAATCTGAAAATCCCGTGTCTGATGACCAAAGAGTCCATCTTGGCAAGATCGAGGTAACTAATTGATTGAACCCTATAAATTATTGTTGCAGAGTGGATATATCTATAGAAAGTGAGGCTAAGGCTAACTACTTTCGTCTAGCTTCTAATATTAATGAAAATAGTCCCCGGCTGACTACGCTGTGGCGTAATCTCCTTAAGATCGGACGTTCCCATTAAATATTCAACTTCTAAGGATAATGGCGCTCTTGTGGTCTTGTTTCTCTCTACCCCGATGGTCCTGCGAGCCCTGCCCCAGTCCTGGGGATATGGAGACCGAGTTAATGACGTCCATAGATAATTAATAAGCTAGACAGACACCAGAGGTCTCTTCACTTCAAGCACGAAGCCTTCAATTATAGAATCAGTGAAATCCCAAACATACTGAACAAAAAGAAAATCATTAACGATCACTTTCATACTCACGAAATAAAGTCCGGTGCGATTTCCGGTCCTTTTATGTCTCCATCTCGATGACATCCCCCAATTCGCTGAAGATGGGGGCCTCTCGCTTTTAATGTGTGGACACAATCCCGGCTAGACTACCAGACTCCAAGGCTGTAGGTACCCTTTTTTGAAATAAGCGGTTCAATTATCGTTAGGGGTTGGTCGGGCTCATTAGGAAAGAAAGGACTCTGTAAACACGGAGCGAGGAGCCCGGAGGTACCTTCCTTTTCCAGCGAAAGCTCGGTAGTTTTCCTGGGCTGACCCGGAGCTCCACCGTTGTCAGAATGATCAACGAATTCAGAGAATTTGTTCCAAATGAACTTTTGGGGGGATTTTGAGCCTGGGTCGTAGAAAAGCTTCGGGAAAGCTCGTTTCTTGAATTTTAGTAAGTTTGTTGGACTGTTTCACCCGCTGGTGTTTTCTGGCAAACGGTGCGTGTTAAATTGTAAATTGGATACACCATTCCGCGTGCGAAATGGACGGAACACGCGTGTCGAGAGACTGAAAAATTGCCAAAAAAGAATTGGAGAATTCCTTCACGAAAAGATACCCGAAATAACTGATACAATCTCACACGTATCGATTTTTTCGTTTTGTTTTACGCTCGCAATGCATTCTAAACGACTTCTATCCTCTTCTCAGGCTCATTTTCAACCTTCTGTCCAGATATTCGGATTTTGGCCATTCTCGAAAACCTTGAGTCTTTTTCAACTTCTTGAAACACATGAGGTATTGGTTAGGCTGACTTTTGACTCTGTATCTTTCAAACGGTCTAATCTACGTAAAAAGTTGTAAGGATCATTTTTGCAGACAATTTCATGAGCTTGAAAATCATTTCTCTTCATTTTTTACCTAGGAGCAACCAGAAGTCAAATATCGACACAAAGTTGAAAACCAGTCATGAGCACGAGAGTCAGAGATTAAGTTCACGTTAAACTGCTCATAACTTCAAAACGGTCTAGACAAGACTGAAGATTATAAGAACTATTTTTGTAGAGAATTTCATAAGCTTGGAAATTGGTCTCATCCATTTGGTACCTAGGAGCAACCGGAAGTCAAATATCGACAGAAAGGTGAGAACCAGTCATGAGCTCGAGAGTCAGAGATTGGGCTGACATGAAACTGCTCATATCTTCGAAACCGTCTACCCAAGACGGAAGATTATGATTACCATTTTTGTAGAGAATTTTATAAGCTTGAAGATTGGTCTCATAAATTTTTACCTAGGAGCAACCGGAAGTCAAATATTGACAGAAAAGTGAAAACGAATCATGAGCTTGAGAGTCAGAGACTGGGCTGACATTAAACTGCTCATATCTTCGAAACGGTCTACCCAAAACGGAAGATTATGATTACCATTTTTGTAGACAATTTTATAACCTTCAGAAAGTATTTGAATAAATATTCACCCAAGAGCAACCGGAAGTCAGATATCTTCAAAAAAGTGTAAAAACTAGTAACATCAGTCATCATTCAAGCTGGGTGTGTTTCTATAATTCCTAGATCATTTTCCTTACTTCCGGATATCACGTAAAAATTTTCTGGCTAATTTGAGCTTTTTTCTCAAAACTTCTAACGTAACATTAACATAAAGTTCTTGGAATCTCAACATTTTCCATCCACTGATGAGATGAAAGCTATCAAAAAACATGATTTCAAAAATAGGATTCTCTTCTTCTGATGACTTTTTTATGGCTACCTTGTGGATAATATTAAAAAAAAAAATCTCCAATCCACAAAAACTGTTTTTTGTCAGGAAAAAAAAATAACGCTCCTGCTATGTTTCGAATTCGCAAAAGGATGCAGGATTCTCAAATATCCTCCATAATGGCCCTCATTATCCAACTGGATTCGGATTACACTGTTAGGTTAGCGAAAAGGCTGAGGGATTAAAATTCACCGAAACAAAAACTGCGTGCACAAATTTCTACTGAATTTCAAGCTCGTTAATTTTTAGCTACAGTCCCTTTTAATTTCCAGCTCGGTCCTGTCAGGATACATTTTTCGCAGCGTGTCCAAAGACGTGGTCTGCAGGAGGTCATAGGTTGGAGCCAGCAGGTGTCGATAAAATTTTAAATATACCGTCGCACCTCTAGCGCGGCTAGGAAATGGCTCTAAATTCTACTGTACAGCCTTACTCCTAGATATTTCAAGTTATATATCGGCCCGCCGTTTTTCCGATATCTTATGTATCCCCTGCACCGACCGTTTTTAACATTTTTGACACTTTCAATACCCGGTACCTGCAGATACCTCATGTCCGGGAATCCAACGACGGTAAAGCAAAAAAAAAAAAAAAAAAAAACTAGAGATATTTACGACCAAACTCTTTTTTTGGGTCAATCTAGGGGAATTGCTTTGGTCAGGGAAGGTGTCGATTTTTTTTATCGATGTATTTTGGAGAAATTTAAAAGAATACCAAATTTCATGTGAAAATCTTAACAATTGTAGAAGTTATCGCATTGCGAAGCCAGTCGAGATTTAAAGCCTCGTCATTAAAAGTGATTTTTCTTCACGCTCATCGAGATTAATTTCGACTCAAAATTGGCAGTCAGACGATTCATTTGAAATGTCGATAATTTTAGATTGTCGATGTCTTGATTTTTCCTGAAGATTTGACTGACACAATATATATATATATATTTTTTTTTTTAGTGAACTAATTCAAATTATTTCATTCATTTCCATTTTTTTTCTATTCAATATCGAATTATTTCTCTTCATTTCACATTATTTCATTCAGTTTGAGCTATTTTCATTTTTTGCTTTCATTCAACATAATTCTTTCCATTTTTTTATCAATTTTTTATCTCCAATTAATTTTTTTCTCATTATTTCAGTTATTTTCATGGTTATTTCTCATTATTGTTACTTTTCAATATTTCACGAGCTATTGATACATTATTTCAACGAGTCGTTTTCCCCCTCGGAATCTTCACGGAATATTGGCGGGAAGTTCGTAAAACTCGAAAATCTAATTTTATCTTCAAAATTGAAATTTCTTCGTCCTTTCCTTTCGAGTTTCAGTTTCCCTTGACGGTCTGACCCCGAGGGTCTGTCCAACTTTTGGGATTTTTGAACCACAAAACGTACTTTTTTCACTCGTTTCGTTCGTTTTCAGCTATTTTCACGTAGTACGCCTTATTTCGGTCTTCGATTTTTTTTTCTTTTACAATTCTTAGTTTTCTTTTTCAAAAGTTAACTTTGTAACTTTTTCTATACCGATCGGGGGGATAACCTTATAAATTTAATAAACTTTCTACCATGTGGTATATATACGTAGAACGAGGCTTTCATACAAAGTTTCAGTAGCAGAACCACCCCAACCACCGGACTAGGAAATATTATCGGATTGATCTCACGGATGCTGTGTCTGACCAAGAATTTCTAACTGGAAAAAAAAAATCATTTTCCTAGTGCAAATTGCAATTTTAAATTACATATTTCACATCATTTTTTTAAATTACAGAAAAAAACCTCTTTTTTTCGAAAAACCGCGTCGATTGAACCGAATTTCATCAAAATCCGCGCCATTTTCATTACACCTCAACGTTTGAGCCTTCATACCTCGTTAATACCCCGAAAAAAGTAGCATCTTCGATGCTTAAATTGTATTTTTCGCCACAGGCATTAAAAAGTCACTTTTCGATCCCAAAAGCGGAACTTTATGCCGCTCAGTTCCAAGTCGCGCTATAAAGTCTTTTTACCGCAGCTTTGATGCGCAGTTCGAAGTGCGCGGTCCAAAGTTGAAGCGTAAAGTCATTAAACCGCAATTTCTATACGCGAATCTCAACTGTAAAAAAATATTGTATGTGGCGTACGCGCGGAGTGACTGGTCAGCAAGGATTATGTTTTCTTCGCCTCGTACGGAAACCGTAACCTTGCCTATTCCGCATTTGCGGTTACCGTAACGGAAAAAGTTTCGTACAGTTCATTTGCACCAAAAGTCAGCGGAACGTCGATAACTTCATGATCGATTCCCACAAACAATGGAATATAAGGCTTCCGATAATATCGTAACGAAAATCGGAATCGAAATGGTCAAGTTCGCCGTTGCGTGAAATCGAAAGTTCGAATTTCGGCACGTATGGCGATTGCCGGACGAATCTCGAGCCAGTTGGTCCGGTTCAGCGCCTCCACAGGTTCGCATCCTCATTTCTTCTTCGCCCACGCCGAACCAGACCGGGTACCATCTATCAATTCAGCAGACAAAGGGCTTCGGGCTTAGGCCACCGCGGAGCTGCGGAGTTGGGATTGTGTGACGGATAAAGGCACCGCCGAGTATAATAGTCGGTGGTTTGTTCGATTTCGGGAATGTTTGGACGCCTTCACCGTTAACAGCTCCACCCCTCGGACTCCGGTTCCAGCTCCGGGTTGATTTATTTCACCCCCTTCTCCCCCACCCTCCCATAATCCCAGAAGATGAAGATTCTGATTCGGGATGTGCCGGATAGCTGGCAACTATCCGGCCAGATAATCAAGATTCGCGGCAGCGAATTGCCGCCAAGTACCCGAAGCTACCCGGCCCATTTCGTCGATGATTCCAGGGTATCATATCTCCGGAACCACTGAATATTTTCGAATGAAATTCACACGAGTTGAAGTACTTGACGAAATATCCTTACTGTATGAATTTAATAAAAATCCGTTGCGTGGTTCTCGAGATATAGCGTGTCAAAGATGATAAAAACTAGCTGTTAGAAAAACAGACATTTTGTTGGTCCAAATTTTCGTAACCATAGGAACGGTGAAATGAACCAAGAAAGTGCTGCCCCTATCGGAGAACGCCGTCCTCATGTTCCTAACCTCACTTTTCTCTCGTTTTTAATGAATGCTTGGTAGAAAATGTTGGATTGATCAGTGTAATCACTTATGATATTCTTTTCACTCTTTTCAGCCTCTCGCATTCTGTCACCAGGAGTGATATCACCGGTGCTTCCTGTTCCTGTACCCTTTGCAATGTAATATCGTTGCAAAAGCTCGTCGTCGACGTCATCGTCACGATCCTCCATTACCTCGCGTGGTGGATTGGTGCACCGAAATTCTAATTAAACCAAAATTATGTTTATCGTTCGTGGATGTAATAATTGAGCCTGACAATACACCCACACCGTCGAACAGTGGCAGTGGGTAGTAGGTCCGCAAATATTTGTTCAGCCTGCAATCGGGGAACCACCACCCCGACCATCGTCCTCCCTCCATCAGCGGATGAGGCTGCCGTCCCACTCGACGCTTCGTTCGTATCTCTGATCGCGATTGTGTTTTACCAGAATATCATATTTCTCATTAGGTGTAGGGAACAGTAACCTGGTAACAAACACCCTTCGCTTCACACAATGCGGTTATCATCCAGTAATAAGCGGATGAGTATCGCTATCGGAGAACCGATCTTATCGCCCTACCACTGCTGGTCAAAAAGGTAGGGTCCGAATCGGAGGAGGACATAGAAACTCCAGTGAATCGGGGCAAAGTTGGCATCTATGATGATAATGATAGTATATTATGCACCAAGGGAAGGGGCAGACGCTTTTTTTAGAGCGCTCATTTTGCAGATCGAGTTGCAATTCGAGAGGAAAGTCGAACTGTGCAAAATACGCGAGACAAAACCACGGCTTCCTCCCCATGGCAAAAATTTTGTTTTCCACCACGTATAATGCATTAAAAACTAGTGAAAGTGAGGTTAGAACCACGATAACCGCGTTTTCCGCTAGGGGCAGCACTTTCTTCGCTTATTTCACCGTTACTATGGTTACGAGAGTTTTTTTCCTGCTCCCAGAGTTTTTTTGTCCCACTGGCAAGTTTTTTTCGTCGGTCGTAAAACTGTGACTTCCATCTCGTTAAGGAGGGCAAAAAAGACGAGTTTTTAATGCATGTGTGAAATAAAAAAACTTATCTTACCATTTCAGTGAAAAGTCTTTTGATTCTCTTGGATACCTGATTCAAGATTTTCTGACAATATTCGGATTAGGTCATAGGGTTTCATTTTTCGACGTTTTTTTTTTTGTTGAGAAAGGTTAGAAATAGTTGGAACAGTAAGCAAAGCTTAGAATTGTGGTATGAATCCAATGGTAAAAATGCAGACAGTGTTCAGTCGCTTCGAGAAGGGTTGGAAATAATTATGAGAACGAGTAAAGGTTAGAATAAGTGGAAAAAGGGTTAAAAATAGTTGGAACAGTGATCAAAGATTAGAGTAAATTGAAGTAAGGTTAAATTTCTATCACTTTCTAAAGAATATTGTTTGAGCTTGCGAATCCAATTGAGGCAAACATATTCGATTCTCTCTTCAAGTTTTTGTGATTAGTAATTTATTTTTTCCAATTTTCATTATTGATTCACAATTTGGAAAAATTAGATGGTCAGTAACTGGTACACTCTGATTCTCACAGTTTCTCGTATATTTGTTGTAGGAATTTGATACGAGTTTTTAAACAAAACAGAATGAAAAAAAAAAGGAAACAGTGTTTTTGGGTAAAAGCTCGTGAGTCACAAAACGAGATGAATATTTATAGTGATTATTAACGGCGTTGCGTACTGCACCGTTGCGGATTATATTCTATACGTGGGGTAGGAGATGGAATAATTTACCCACTTCGGTGTCCGATGTATGTATATGCCGTTATTTACAACCCCTGCGCAGTGCGTTGCCCCTTTCCTAATTTCAACTGTGGAAAATTGTACAGGTGAAAACGAAATATTTTATTTCAATCTAATTCCAACTCTCCGTGATTTTCAAGAACGAAGAGGAAAATTGGAAGTGAATAACTAGCCAAAATTATCACAACAAATTTTCCATCCCCGAATATCTTCCAATATCTTCCTCCAAATGAGCTTTCAATATTTCCTCAATATTTTCCTCAATATACTTTAGTACATGATTTTTTATCTCTCTCTTCCAAATTTCCCAATATTTTTTGCCCCAATATCTCTAGACATTTTTTCCAATATTTTCCTCAATATCACAAGATTTCCTGGGGTATTTTTTTGTTGTTATTTGAAAAGCAACGAAGAATTGCCGATTTTTAGAATTTGCATTTTTCCAAAAGATCCTCAGAGCCACCGAAATCGTCGCGTTATCTGATCATCGTTCCGGGGATCCGAGTTTCCCATTTCTATGTACAATAGTTTGTTCACATGGACGGTATAACTGCGGCGGAAAACCCTAACCATAAACACTATCACTACTGTTACTGGAAACAGCAGCTATGCGTACCGCAGTCGAAATTCCTCCCCCATAGCAACGCCCAACCAATTTAGTCATACAAATAGCGCCATTCACGGTGGTGCGACGATCCGACCGGTTGATATTAAACGCACCATTAAGTGAAATAATGAAGCCAACCTTCGCCTTCGCCTTCGGTTCCCGACGCAGCTGACTATGAAGAGCTTAAAGCATTTTTCACGTCTTGAAAATCCCAGGTTCAACTACCTAATACCACAAACTCGATAGTAGACTTTGGGTCTGTGTCAGAGAAGCAGATACAGTTAAAAAAAAAAACAGTGCGCAAAGTGGATTACTCGCGTTGTGCGCATGCGCGAACTTTTCCCACTTTACAAAATCGTAAAAATCATCCGATTCGCGTGAAA
>JAFFZH010016043.1:103346-120974 GCA_018420115.1 Euura saliciscinereae
GTGAAAATTAGTTTACCAAGGTTTTTTGGGTCTCTGATTTCGAATTTTATATCAGAATTGTAGAATTCAGAACGGTGCTCGGAAAATCGCACAAAAAATCGGATAATCAGAACGAAAATTCATGTTTTCGGTATTTTTGAGTGAATAAATGCAAAACGGAAATTCAGCAATTTTCCTGTTATTGACTTACCTTCTGATTTGTCTTTGATTTATCGATTCCGTAAATTTGTATGACTTTCTGGCCTTAGACTCGAGTTTCTGCATTCCTTGATTTTAACAAATGAACAGAAAAAAAACTTTTTGAACCAGGCCTTTGAAATCGTCATTTTGAAAAAAACTTTTAGGTTTTAGGCGACTCGTGAAAACAAAAATTACCGAATGGGGGAGAAAAATTGATGAATGTTAGCAGAGCAACAGCATCAATTGGATTGACCCAGTTTGAGAAATTGGAACTTGAGTTAGAGTGGAGAAACGGTATTTGGAATTGGACTCGCGGAGGTTTTATCTGATTGAGGAGTTGCCGATTAAATCAGGTCCAACGGTTCGTGGCCAACTAGCTTTTGATCAAATCTCAGCTTCGATTCAATCAACCTACCTTTCTGCTTTTTATTCCGATATTCGACCGAATCGACTTTCGACTCCAGCCTTTGAATGCAAAAAAAAAATTTATTCCTGAATCGAGATTTTACTGTTCTATAATCTTCCAGAGTCATTAAAGACTTTTTTCACGATCTTTAAATCGAAAAAGTGTTTTTCGAAATATGTTTTGCGAAAACGTTAACCTTGATTACTTTACAATCGTTTATCGAATTGGTTTGAAAATTTTGTGTCACGATTATCTGAATTTTGCTCTCCGACATTTTCTGATTTAGATATTCTGGTCTAATTTTGACCAATCAAAAATCCGTTCTGTTAGGAGCTGGAGAATTCTATCGTGAACAAAATGACATTTTGTTTTCGTCTGCTAGTCTCTCCGTTTGGCTAAAGCTTTGTACACCACAATCGTCGGTGCTTTTTGCGAGCTCCACTCCCCTGGCCTCTGAAGTCCACAATTTTTTGATTTTAACTGACTTCGCATGACTCGAAAAAACTTGAACTCACCTAAATCAACTCAAATTTGACTGACTACATGCTACTTTGACAAGCAGTGCAGGAAGTGAAGCCTCAGTGCAGAAAGTCAAGCTTTCAGGATTTTCAAGCAGTGCGGAAAGTGAGGTCCCAGTGCGGAAAGTAAAGCTTTTTTGTTTTTTTAAGTAGAATGAGGTAATTTTTCGAACGTTTTTTCAACGAAAATGAACCATGATCAAATTGCGGAGTGATTCGATCGTTATGACGGTATAGGAAAGCTCCAAGAAAACTTTGAAGGAGGCTTAGCAAGCATTAGCAGTGTTAAGTTCAGTTCTGTATGAGAATGGTGGCAGCGACCCGAGGACTGGGTTCGGTTTGAGCTGAGCTTTTCGAACTTTAAGTAGATGTAGTAACACTATCATTATTCGACGCACGTTACCTGCTAACATACGGACGCAGAAGCTCCGCTGCAAACTGCAAACTGGAAGCTGAAAGCTGTATAAAACTTGTTCAATTAGAGAAAGCGAACGAACACACATACACACACAGGTAGAGAAAGAGCTTGTATAACTCCGTGGAGGACGAGTTTTGCAAGTTTGAAAATTCAGCGATAAAACACAGCCGCAATAGTACTTACGCATTTAATTAAAGCTCTAAGCACCAGAACTTTTCACTTCCCAAACGCTCGAACAAACTTATCTATACAGTCAGTTTTAGTCCACACTTTTATTGACACGGCTACCGAAGCTGACAGCGGAAAAGCTCGTTTTTGTTCCTCAATTATATTTCATGAAATTTAAGATGAAAATTTCGAGAATAAAGCACAAAATTCGAGAAACTATTTCAGAAGAATTTTACGAATTGAGAGATTTTTTTTTGATTTCCATTTTTATTACCGGTACTACGAGTACTAAAAAAATTGGTGTAACAATTTTTCAGGGATGACACTACGTCCATAAAATCCTGGAAAATATCAGTGTGCTGTGTAAATTGAGACTATAACTACACCCTCGGTTCGGTTAATAGGTCGTAAACTTTACCGGAATACGATGCCGCAGGACATGTGAGCGTAAATTTCATCGCACCTCTACGTTACAATTGCGGGGGGCTTGTAGAAGGGATTTTGACGAACCAACAGGAAAACTTTTTCGTTCAATGATACAATGAAATCAATTTTTTTTCCACAAATACATCCGTTTCATTTTCGTCCGCCTCTTCGAATTCTTTAGGAAAATTTCCGTTATAAAATTCCGGAAAAGTATTCAGAGCAGATATTTATTGTATGCGCAGCCTGCGCCTCCAGCAGCGCCCCAGTGGCCGGAATGCGAAGCCTCAGTTTTCCGCAGTCGAATAAAATTCTGAGAAATTTTCCGTAGCCTTCGGCTCCTTCAAGCTGACCGCAACGCAGCGTACATAACTGATATCGCATCGACTTGACCCGCACGCTGGACCCCAGAGTCCGAAACCCGGAAGCTGAGGGAACCCCCCAACCCATAAAATACATCTGGAATGCCTGTAGAATCCAAAGAGGAAATTTGTGCAATGGGATGTGCAGCCGCGAAAGGAGACGCAAAGAGCAGACCACTGCATTACTTTATGGCCCTTGTAAGGTCTGCACTCTCAAGATGCGTTCCATTTATGAAATTGCATGAATAAATACGGCTTTGATTCTACTTTATGGACATACGTACCACTCCAGGCACTCGGTATGTGCAAAGTACTAGATATCAGATATATTGAATGAGAAATATAGTTTATTGTGTCACTAGTGCCGAAAGTGGTCGATATCCGACAAGCGTTAAGTTAGCAGCGCGAGCCGAAGGCGAGTGCTGCTATCACACGAGTTAGATAAGCGTAACACACACGCTATTTTTTTTTTTTTTTTTTTTGAGTTAGGGAATGTGTCTCATTTCCAAGTAGTGTGGGGAAAAAGTACTAGCGAAGCTTTTCGCACTAGAACCTAACTTTCTGCACTGATTGGAAATCCTGAAGGCTTCACTTTCCGCACTGGAACTTAATTTTTCATGCTACTTGGAAACGAGACACTTTTCACAATTAACAGAGGCTTAGAAAATGAAACTTTCACTTTATTCTACTTCAAAAACAAACAAGATCCACTTTCCGCACTAGCGCCTAACTATCTGCACTGCCTGAAGGCTTCACTTTCCGCACTGGAACTTAATTTTTCGTGCTACTGGGAAACGAGACACTTTTCACAATTTACACAGGCTTCGAGAATGAAACTTCCACTTTATTTTACTTGAAAAACAAAAAAGCTTTACTTTCCACACTGGAGCCTCACTTTTCGCACTGCTTCGAAATCCTGAAGGCTGCACTTTCCGCACTGGAACTTAATTTTTCATGCTACTTGGAAATGACACACTTTTCACAACTTACACAGGCTTCGAAAATGAAACTTCCACTTTATTCTACTTAAAAAACAAAAAAGCTTTACTTTCCACACTGGAGCCTCACTTTTTGCACTGCTTCGAAATCCTGAAGGCTTCACTTTCCGCACTGGAACTTAATTTTTCATGCTACTTGGAAATGAGACACTTTTCAAAACTTTCACAGGCTTCGAAAATGAAACTCTTACTTCATGCTACTTCAAAAACAAACAAGATCCACTTTCCGCACGGGGGCTTCGCTTTCTGCACTGCCTTTGAATCCCAAAATCCTAACTTCCCGCACTGTGGCTTTATTTTTCATCCCGCTTGGAAATGAGATACTTTCTGCGACTGAGGCAAACTTCAAAAATTAAACTTTCCCTTCACTATACGCTCAAGTCCAACAAGTTTCACTTTCCACACTAGGGCTGAACTTTCTGCACTGCTTAGACATCCTAAAAGCTTCACTTTTAGCAATAGGGCTTCACTTTCTGAACTTTCTAATTTTTTATTTTCACGGATATGAAGGAAAAGCATTTGGCATCGATTTTATACGACGTCACAGTGACTCCCTCGCCCAGATCCCACAATATGAGTACATCCACATTCCTCAACTCATCGGCGAAGCCGAAAGTGGAGCCAATTACGGTAAAATATCCAAATTCAGGTGAGTCCTCATTCTTGAATACTTGACTGAGTAAAAATCCGCTCACACTAGACTGAACAAAGATCTTTTTCGGTATTCTCTCATTTTTTCCCCCCTTTCCATCATCATTATCATTCTTATATCCACCCTTCACATACATTCGAAAGGTTTTATCCTCGTGTCTTCATCTCATACCATACTCCCTCCTCTCTTCTCTCCATAAGATCCTTTAGATCATCATACTCCTTCGAGTTTTATAATAAGCCCTTAGTCCTCAGGAATGAGTTTGCCTCATGCGACAGTCTATACCGAGTACTTGAGATATGGCTCGCTCCATCATACCACGTGACGATAATGGTCCACTCTGAACCGAGATTCTATTCATTCGACATCTTGGAGAAAAACCCGAAAATAGAATAAAAAAAATTGAGAAATCGTCGTCGATGAATCAGAGGAAGAAAAAACCTCTGTATTTCTATCATTTATTTATGAGCACCGTACAATGAGGGTCGCGAACTTGAGGTGCGAAAAAAGTGATAAAGCTCCCCCGCGGTGGCTCCAGTCTGAAAAAGCTATTTGTTTACGATGAATTTCCGATGAGACAAGTCCGCCTGGTATGGCAGAGGATCCCATACAACCGGCTCTTCACTAAATCAAGGACCTCCGACCACGACGCTGTGGTGTGGCTATGAAATTTTCAGCACTGAACGGACCGCCATTCGAGCCTGATAACAAATGACTTTCGTTTTTATCGCACCCTTGCCTCGAAATCGAGGGGGGCCAGACTGTTTGGCGAAAGGGTTATAAAAAGAACTGTAGGCGAATTATCCTGATGCCATGTGATCTGGAAAGCTGAGGAGAGCTAAAACGAATCAACAATTTTAATAAGATTTCTAAAAGTCAACAAAAGCCACTACAAATCACCATGTAACGCTATAAAAATCACGAAAAGTTACTAAAAATTGTTGCAAACTCGTTAAAAGTTACTAGAAGTTGTGCGAAATCGTGAAAAGTTACTAGATTTCGAGTTGAGTAGCTGAAAAATCACTAGAAACCAAATTTAATGAGATATTGACAAAATCACTAGATATTGCTTGAAAAAAAAAGTTACCAGAATCTTAATAATCCGTATTGATTCACGTTTTCCATAAATATTGTCCAATTTGAAGAAACTTTCTGATAGTTGGCAGCGTCTGCACCTGGAAATTTCAAAGTTAGGGATTTTTTTTTTAATTTAAAAGTTTTTTTTCTTCTTAAAGTTACTAAAAATTGGGTAAAATCGTCGAAAGTTACCAAACTCTGTGCGAACTAGTTAAAAGTTACTAGATTGTGTAAAATCGTTGAAAGTTACTAGATCTCGAGTCGAGTAGCTGAAAAATCACTAGAAACCAAATTTCATATGACTTCATAAAATGAGATGCTGAAAAAATCACTAGAAATCGCTTGAAGAAAAAAGGTACCAGAATCTTAATAATCCGTATTGATTCACGTTTACGTCGATTTTCCATAAATATTGTCCAATTCGAAGAAACTTTCTGATAGTTGGCAGCGTCTGCACCTGGAAATTTCAAAGTTGAGCGATTTTTTTTTTAATTCAAAAGTTTTTTTCTTCCTAAAGTTACTAAAAATTTGATAAAATCGTTGAAAGTTACCAAACTCTGTGCGAACTCGTTGAAAGTTACTAGAAGTTGTGCGAAATCGTTGAAAGTTACTAGATTTCGAGTTGAGTAGCTGAAAATCACTTATAGAAACCAAATTTCATGACTTCATAAAATGAGATGCTGAAAAAATCACTAGAAATCGCTTGAAGAAAAAAGTTACCAGAATCTTAATAATCCGTATTGATTCACGTTTCCGTCGATTTTCCACAAATATTGTCCAATTTGAAGAAACTTTCTGATAGTTGGCAGCGTCTGCACCTGGAAATTTCGAAGTTAGGGATTTTTTTTTTTCTTAAGAATCAAATCGAGTTAGTTACACATACACCTGCATCCACCAACGTTCTGAGAAGTTTGAAATTGATATTATTACCTGTTCCAAAGGAAACTGGGTGGTACCAGCTAATTCAAAGTTACCCAGTTCAAGGAAACGCTGGTAGGTATTAAGCGTCAGGTTAGCCAACAAAGTTTCTGGCTTGTCGCGCCTCGAGCTTTGCAGAACGGCAAGAGATATAGTACGTGCTTGATTTTACCATGTCCATGCACCTTATACTTCATATAGTATACATATATGGTTACATGATTATTTCACTCGATGGAATTATAATTGAAACACACACCATTAAAAAAATTAGTGAAAAATAGCTAAGTTCTAAAGATCGCAAAAAAAAAAATAAAATCACTAGAAATCGTGACGAAAAAAAATCCCTAGAAAATTCTCTGAAATCGATGATAACTACGAAGTGCACAAAATCGCTGAAAATTCTTTAGAAAATTGTTACAAAATCACTCGAAATCGGTGAAAAAATCGCTGAGTTCATAAAATCGCAACAACAAAAAAAATCCGTGCAAAATCTTCTGAAGCCGGTAAAAAAATCGAATCACCTAAAATCGCTCTAGATTTCTTGAAATTGTGATGAAAATTCTGAAAATAATTCATCCACTGTAATCTGGTTTTCGATTTATCTGAAGATCGTTTCAGATATTGGAAAAATGGAATGCTTGCACCAAGAGAAAGAGAGAGAGAGAGAGAGAAAGAGCTTGCATCTCTGGCTCGGATTAGTTTGCAAAGTTACGAGGCAGTATGCGATGGCCCGGTCGGTATGGCCGTAGCATATCATAATTAATAACACCTTATTAGCCCCAGGCGCTTCAGGATAGATGAGAAACTGGATACGAAACGCCTCGAGAACTTGGTTCAAGAAACACTATATGCGAGCTGCTGAGACAGAATCGATTTTTAAACAGCGCAATCTTCAAAAGTTTATCATCATACGTTCATTCCCAGAAAAAAAATGCTTCTTAAAATCAATTACTTCATACTTTTATGATTTCTTCACGCTTTTTGAAGAAAAAAAATCTAGGAAAATTACGACTCACAGTTTTTCGTAACCAATATATGAAAAATGCACAATTCTGTGTTATAGATAACAAAAATAACAAAAAATTTGCTCAAACTACGAATTTCTAGAGAAATTCGATTTCGCTCGAAAAATTAAAAATTTTCATTGAAAAAAATTTTCCATTTTTTCCAATTCTTCGAAATTTTTTCGTGTCGGATTATCTGCGAGATTCCAGAGTCGACTGACTCTCGAGGCGATCGTTGATCGTTCCTTTCTGGCTTTTCCTCTTCTGCGAACGTTCATCAAAATTCTAAAACAGAAGGAAAAAAGAAATTTATTATTTATACGCCAATAAGAAAGCGAGCGAGAAAAGCAGGCGGGAAATTCCTCGACTTGAACCGTGGGGCCACTGATGAAAATCCTTACTTTATTCTCCCAGGCTAGGCGCCACGCTTCCAACCGGAGGTTCTTCTTCCTTCTTTTGAATAACACCTTACTGATGTAAAGAGAATATCATATCGCCACAATATCTTGGCACAGTTTTTCACTGAGGAAAAATCCGGGAGGAATGGAGTCGAAAGAATTGAGAAAAAAACGACCGTGAAGAATAACAATTTCAAGTTCCAGAGAAAACCACGAATTTCTCAGAGACCAGACAGAAAAAATGGTGATCATATTTTTTACTATTTTGAAAAAGTATCAACCAAGTGGGATAACAATTTTGTTGGAATCAAAAGTTTCTCATAGAGAGAAGTTTGTTCAACTAAAACTGGCTACTCCACTATACCATCTGTGTTCCTTGAACAAACAACAGAAATGTTGTGAAAGAAAGAAAATCTTTGTGCTTTCATTGACTTTTATTGCTTTTGTGATTAAAAACCAGTGAGAAAAGTTCATTTTTGTTGATGATTTGTACGGTTTATCATCATCACTGTTCGATTATGTCTGACAAGTTTCTTCATGAGTCTTGAGAGGTTTGAGCGAATCTATTTGTATAATGTTCATCGTTGATTCTTGGAAGCTCTTTCCCTAATTCAGCATCACATTTTCGAAGGACTTCTTTCATCTTGATAAGAGTTTCACTCCAATGTAGACCGCAACACTACCTCGAATCAGAGAGTAAATTGTCGGAAAATGGACGGAGGACGAAAAGAAAAATTTTAGATAAGAAAAAACCGTAGTAAAAACAAGTGTGGTAAACTGACATTTACACATCAGTTCGACATGCTCGATGAATACGACTGCACATCAATTTGTGCTATGACATGTTCATGAATTCGTGATGAGTGAAGTCTCAGAAAATGCTTGTGAAGTGAGGTATCGAATGCTTGCACGGCTATTCCGGCCAACAAGTGAAAAACATGGACATTTCGTCCTCTCAGCTACTTCTGGTCCTGCTAAAAGCTCCGCTCCCTCGATATTGATCGACCAAACGCTCCTTCTTCCCATCCTCCTCGATCAGATCATTCGGTGTCCCATTCAGCATATCCTCAGTCCATACAAATCCATCAATTTAGTATGTGACTGGAGACACGGTGACATACATACGAACGATTGAATGAGATAACAGATCCCGGTGTTTGTTTGCGATCCGTCCTCCAACGCCGGTTCCGTCGGAGTATTTTGGTAGCTGTGGGAGGACCGTTAGTCGATCTGCCTGCAATCTGGTCGTGTGCCGTGTACACATAGGGCTTTTGGTAATCAGTGACTATGCCACGGAACAACAACAGGGTGACGTACCGCTGGATACACAAGCCAGTTGCTCCTCTTCCATGTGAATTGGGGAAGAACTCCGTTCCCGGATTTTCCACTTCGTCCTGATGGTTTGAAACTGAATCGATCAACGCCACTTGTCGCAACCTCGTTAGAGTCCAGAAGATTTGATCATGGTCTTGAGACAGTCTTTTCTCCTTTTGAATAGAGAATTGAGCGGGTAGAACAATTAAAAAGTGCTAATTTTAACGAGTTGTACCTGCTTCACTTAATTTCATTTCACGGATTAATGAGACCGCGCGGTTTGTTAGCTCCTCTCCTCCTCATTCACGGAAGAACAACGCTATGCATACAACGCGTGGGCTGCTCAACATTCCACAAACGGAAACCGCAGCCTACTTCTAGTACTGCACACTCGTTTCTCCTGAACTGATACAGTCTGGCTAAAGATCAGGATCATGATTTTTTTTGGGGAAACCTCTTCTTAGTGTTTCCATAATGTAAAATTGTCATTGCGAGAAGATCAGGTAAGAAGACAAGAAGGGTCTGCAATCTAATGATGGAGACACATCTCGAAACTGATGAATTGATGTCTGGTCAAGATTTGCAATGTGGTGAAACGGCTTGATCCACTTTGGAAAATTGGTGAAAATGAGGTGTTTCGTGTGATAATTGAAAAGTGTCATCGAGGTCATCCTGCCTGATGCGAAAGAAGGAAGGGTTTGCTATCTGGATCGCTATTTCGCGGGAATACTAGTTCTTTGATGACTGTTTCAGTACATTGTAGCGACTCGACAGCTGGTATATGTGTATATATTCAACTGGAGTCTGACAGTTGTATAACTGGGTGGTACACGTTCCGTGCTGTGTCGAGGTCTACGCGTTTAACGTAGGCGTGTTTCGTATGTTCCAGAGACCGCAGAGTCCCGCTGATTGCGAGCGACTTGATGAAGACTGGCGGAATGTGTTCCAATTTGCATATATGCCCTCATTTCGCCGGGGCGGGTTTCCCACCCCGTCACACCACACAACATCGCACCCTATCCGGTACTACCCACTAGCCTCTGGTTAGTGTGTGCGAAAATTATTTAATTTCACAACAAATTTTCACCACACCAGACCCAGATGCACCCCGAAATACGTAATCCTGTTATCTTCCCATCCTGCTGTCCCGCTACGAGAGCAAATATCAAACCTACAGAACTCGGGTTTCGAAAATTATCACTGTCCTTCAGCTATAGCACAACTTCAGATTGCTAAATTCATGATTCTCTCACAGTTCGTCAGTAATTCGTCACCTTGGAGTTTGCTTGCCCTACTTCCGTCTTCCAGAAAGTAATTGAATCAGTGTCATTCTTATCGTCAAGTTGTATCATAAAAACTAATTTTGGTATCAAATGGTCTGCAGGGCAAACCAACTCCAAGATGACAAATGGCTTCTTTACAAAGACAGAAATTACAGACTTCGAAACTTCAGGAAGTCAACTGACTTCAATTGACTTCAACCCCTCGAGTTACTAAACCAAAATGACAAATGAATTGAGGTTGAAACAATTGATTTGATCACACGATAAATCACATGTTGATTTGTCAATTGACTCAATAAATCATGTATCTAATTATTGATACGAAAAATTGAATGTTGGATCCGAAAATAAAGTATTTGAGGAATATAAGGTAGATTTTTCTGATTACTGGTATCACAAGGTCATTTTCACGATTAATAAGCACTCGCGTGCTAAAAACTTCGAACGAATTAGAATTATTATATCTACTGTCAGCACTCGTTACACAATCTCCTTTCCTGATGATTGCATTTATAGGTTCCTAGTTTAATCAGACTGGGAAGAAGTGATTGAGCTATTTTTATGTTACGAAACAGCTTTGGACAGTAGAAAAACAGAATTTGATGGTGGCTCATCCACTGCGTGAAGCTACATGGGGAAGATTTAGTACACTAGGGGTTGTTAACTGTGCTGCTGTAACAAAACATCGATTGTCACGGTTTATGATTTTGTTTTCTCTCCACATATCCGCGTGCAGCCGTATACATGTAGCAGTGCATCGACATTTGACACAATCTCAGATTCGGTAGTATAATCCCAGATACCGTTGAGTTACGACGGTTTTTTCGGACAGACAAGTTAATAAAATGTGATTAACGACCTTGTATAAAAACTGAGTTAGTCAGTCGTCGCCCCTTTCCCTTTTTTTCCTTTTTCGTGATGGAGGGAAAGGTCAAATGTGATTTCGATTTTGATTCTCTATCCCTCAAAACATGGAAGTCCGGCAAAAGATAAATTTTCGATCCTCAGATCGACAGTTAATCACAACTTTTCTTCTTCTGTGAAACAGGAAGAGTGAAAATGCAAGACATCGTGGAAAGAAAATGTTTGAAGTTCACCTAAACTCTGATCCTGATGAAGATGAAGAACTTCCAACATTACATCAACACCGTAATTCCCTGGTTGAAGTCTCCTCGAAAATTAGTGGGAAAAAGAAGTCGAGTGGAGAGTAGGAAATAGTGAAGAAGTCTGCACCCATTCGATCCCAAAGGAAGAAGCGGGACAACGAGAATGGATTGGGTTCCGATAAGTGCCCACCTCAAACCCTGCACGGTACGTACAGCAGCGTTTCCTCCCCGAGCCAAAGAGAGGTGCATGTCGGGTGCGCTGGGTCCGAAAAGTGGTCAAAGCCTTCCGTTGCGGTCAGAGCGAACACGGCCACTGCCTTTGTGCTGGAAAAGCTACGGCAGTACCGTAACATCCCAACCAGAACCGTAGTCAGACCTGGGAACCGGAGCTTGCGGAATATATGGCTCGCTCGTGCTTATGTCCTGCAAAGCTTGCATGCCGAAGGTGTACGCGTTATGCGAACCAAAACGTGAGCAGATTGCAACATGTGCGTTCTCTTTCCCCTCCTCCGCCTCTTCCACTAAACTTCCTCCCAGTTCGGCGAACTGGTATCAAAGCAATAAGAACAAGTTCAGAAATTTGGTTTTTGGAAATGAAGACAAGCTATGATGTGATTAAATATCTCATATAATCTTAGCATCTGAATCCAGCAGCCATTGATCCATGATTGAACCAGCAAAATTCGAAAGATACGAAAGTTTGGATCTCATGTCAGATTTCCATCATGTTTGACAGCAGATCCAGTGAAGCTGTCTAAAAATCAAGAACTCGTCAGATCCTCATCAAATATGAATTCTATCACTCAAATATGATGACAATGTATTTTTTTTCAGCGAAAACGAGTGTGAAAGCAGGAAGGGCACGTGAATGTCACCCCAAAACAGTTTTCAAGCTACCCAACTACTTTTTTTTTTCTAAAATGTCTCCTTCCTCTTCCTTCCTCCTACTTCTTCTTCTCCTTCTTCATCTTCTTCTTCTTTTGCTTCTCGTTCTTCTTCTCCTACTCCTTCTTCTCTTGCTTCTTCTTCTTCTTCTTCTTCTCCTCCTTAATCTTTTTCTTCTTCTTATCTCTCAGTGAACCTTCCTTTCGTCCATCGTTGTTGTCAGACATCAAACAGCAGATTTTTCCCTCCAGTGCGAAGAGAAGAGTCCATTCCGTCTCTTTTTTCACGAGGGTAACAAACAGGAAGCGGTGTAGGGTTGAGCATAGTTGGGTTGGGACGGGTCCGTGTGTGGTAACGAATTTATGCAGTTGTTATAGGCGTCGAAACTGTGAAATTGAATGCAACAAATTTACATGCTGATCCAACCACAGAATTTCTCCACCCCCGGCCCGTGCGGGGTTGGATGTGTCTAAGTTCTAATTCAATGAAGACGGCAGCAGCGCGAGGCGCTGGCGTAACCGTAACTCACTTAACTCGCACTGCTATAACAACTTCGGCTAAATCTACATGATTAATATCGTGTATAGTGTATTTGACTCTGATAAAACTCTCGACACAACAAATTAACAACCTCTGATAACGCGGTTCAGGGGAGGAGGGCGAGATCCGGTAAAAATATCTGGTCGGGTGGAGAGGCCAAGAGGGGGGGGGGGGGGGTTGTAAATTAACCGGTTCGATCCCCCTGTCTTCACAAACTCTAAACTTCTGAGCTCTCTCACGGTCTGAGATTGTCCCAGTCGGCAATCAAATTTGCATACCTAATTCAACTGTTGCAGTACCGACTCATTCGCTGCCTCAAAGTAAATCAGCGAAACGATTAGTTTGGACTGAATTAACTCGTGATCTGATAAAACGAGGTGCCACCAAATTAGAGAGTACAATCAAAACTCTTGGATGATTTATGCGGAAAATTGCTTTCGAATTTTTTCCCCTGTTTTTTTGCAGCAACAGCAGCAGACAGATTTGGCCAAGGCAAACAAGCAGTTAGCTATTTGTTTGTTTGTTCAGGCTGGGAGGGGGGAGATGACGGTGGACTATTTTGCATTCTAGTGAAGCGGATGGTTTTTTTTGCTCGCCGCACGATCAAACTCCGCAACCTAAACCGTTGTCGTGGAAGTGAGCGTGTCGTAAAATGGCCATGAAATGTTTGAGAAATAAAACCTTGGGGATCGCTTCGCTCGGTTACATGGTTTACGAGGTTTATCGAGTGGACTGAGAATCGCGGTGTGCTTACCAATCCCATTTTCGAGAACCACTACACTACTTTTTCTTCCATCACTATCACCTGCATCGATGACTACTCGAGAATATTTTCAAAAGAATCATTAGGTCTTGAGATTTATTTATTTAGTCGATAAATACAGCTACGACGTGGCCGATTGATATTCGGACCATAGTGACCGCATTCCTCGCTAAAAACTGCGTCGAAGTTGTTCAGACGAAAATTTTGAGGGTCCAACCGTTTCCGAATGAGAGCAGGTCGAAGATTTCTCCAATTACCGCTGAGTCGTCTGTCAGAGTGTGAAGCACGCCGCCTGCCGGAGGCGTCAGTGAACTAACGCGACCGTTACTCCGCCTGAGAACTTCAACTCCTTCTAATTCGAATACCAAGAGGCTCTCGAAAATTTAGTTAAGACAAGATCGTCTCGGTTTTTTTAATCGAAGCCAAATATCGTATTTATATTGCAGTTCTTCAATGGTACAGTCTGAAAAATGGTGACGTACTATCAAATAGTCAACCTACGACTGTAGTAAAATTAACGAAATTCGCTAAGACAAAGTTATCAGTTTGGATCTCTTCTAGAGTCAATGGCAAACTTCTCTGGCGTGAAAATATTGGAGTTATGAATTTTGTACAAAAAAAAATCTTACCTTGGAGCTTTTGGAACTTTTGACAGATCTTTTGATTTTTCGTTTCTTCTTCACTCCTTTCAGGTTTCAGGATCAATAAACTTCTAAATTGAAGCTAAAAAATCTTAAGCTTTTAGTCGAATATCGATTTTCAATGAAAATCTACGAACAGAAAAAGAAGGAAAATGGTCGAAGACCTGTTTTGGTGACATAAATAGAAACTAGTTTAATCGTTTGTTTACGTCGCATGCGCGCCGTGCGGATTGCCGGATGGCCGGCCGGCTTTCTCGAGTGTAAACGATCAGTCGACGCACGGCGTGCGGGTTGCTCGCGCCTTCGGACCGTTTCTACGTCGGTATTGAAGGTAGTTTTGTGATTGACGATCACCGAATAGCCGCCATCGGATATTGCGTATCGAATTACGCGGTATATCGACGTCGATTAACCAGCGAATTCATCGCGTGGAATGAGAAAAAGAAATGAACAAAAATAGGGTGACAGAGATGATTGCACCCCGCAAAAAGTGACGTAAAGTAATGGCATCGATTCGCAATCTTCCATAGTCTGATTGACGTAATCAGAAACAGATAATTCAGGAGATAATTAGTGGAGTATGAATTAGAACCCGGATTACCAGGTTTCAAAGGAAAACTTCTCAATTTTGATGATATAAAACTGACAATCTTATCAGAGTTTTTAAATGGTCCTTTTCCTGTTTGAACAGTGGTCAAAGGACTTATAAACTCATCAAGGATTCTGACGATAAGATAATAATTAGGCAAGCATTGAACAGTCAGTGATGAGTTTCAGTGTATAGTTTGGCTAACTTCGTCTTGGAATCGAATCAGATCATTCAAACGATTTCTCCAAGGATTACGTTCTCCTTCATCATCGTCAAGGATATCAGCCAAGGTAGGTCACAGAACAAATCAACATGATTGATTATATGATTGGAATAATCAAAACGTTTACTGATTCAATTGGACCTTCACGTCAAGTGATCATGATGATATGGAATGAAAATGTAATTCTGTATACATTTTTCATCAGTAGAGACAGCAATTTGTACCATTTTTTGAAGGGGGCAAAATTAATTAATTTTTTTTTCTCTAGTCGAGTGCTCGTCGAACAGGATCAGTTTTTAACGATTACCTCTGCACCCTCAGACTTGTTGAAAAAGTGTTTCAAATCAAAGTTGTAGAACCCAACAAACTGCGTACTTCAGCTCTTTACAACTTTTTGATTAGATCCACGGTTTCGACGTAAAACGATTTCATCTTATGGGGTAGTGTTACATCTGTCCAGACAGATTGCCCGACGAACGAGATCAGTTTTCGACGATTTTCTCGGTACCCTTAGAATTCTCAGAAGAGTGTCTCAAACAATAGTTGTAGATCTTGATCAGACGCACATTTTATCTCCATTCAACTTTTTGACCAGATCAATGGATTCCACGCGAAACGATTTTATCTATTGGGTTAGTACTACATTCGCCCAGGTAGAGTGCTTCGTTTTCAAGGATTATCTCCGTACCCTCTGAATTGACGGAAAAGTGTTTTAGATAAAAGTTGCAGGGCTTGATGAACTGCACATTTGATTTATCTTCAACTTTGCCATCAGATGAATGCCTTCTAAGAAAAACAACGAATTAGGTCATGTAAGTAGATCAATTGACACCTTTTTGTTGATTTCTGTTATCAGACAGGATCACGCCTCCGAAAATTATATCCACAGTGTATTTACTGTACCCAACAGGAGTTCATTACGCTTGTAATAATGATTACGTGAAAGTCTCGCCGAGGGTGAGAGTTTCGTGGCACTGTTTACTCGAGGATTCAGCTAAATCTGGACTCTGAATAAATATTGATACAATTGTTCGCGCGGAGTGGTGCCAACGAGGTTGAATAATAAACGAGAATAAAACAGAATAGAGTAATTACCACGTTAGATTTTGAAGGAAACATCCCATCCCGTTTCGTTGACACAAATTCTTTTTTCAAATTTCTCTTCCAAACTTATTCCTTTTACAAAGGTCAGGATAAAGAATCGCTGGGTTTTTATCATCGCTCGAATCATGCCGGTTGTGGTTGACTGGCCCGTTTCATGTAGTCTGATATTTACAATCCCCGCAGAGTTTCTGATAGCAAACAACAGATATCCTCGACCCTCGACGACCCTGAGTGTACGCGAGTTGGTGTATTATTCTGGGTTTCATGTTTCTTGACGATTTCGCGTGGTAAATATGTGCGTATGGAAAATTCTACTGTATTAACTTCTCTCTACACACATACCACACGTATATTTGTTCACGCAGAATTGATCACATCAGAGGGAGTCACGTCGTGTACACGCGGTCATCGCGACAAGCCCAATTAGACTTCATAGCTGTATGTACGCCACTCCTGTAACATGACCCGCATGTATATCACGGACATGCGGAACAACCCCACTTGACGATAAGGGATTATCGTTTCCACTGGATTACATGAACACTGCTTGTCACTCGGGAGCCGATTGATCTTGACTCTCGAGTCATATCGCAGTCTCAATATTTGTCAAAGAAATAGAAAAAAAAAATGACGAGGTGTATTTTTTCCGGAGCAAAATGTCCTGCTTCGAACTTTTCAAATGGTGATAGGAAAGAAACAGGGAATGAAATTGTGAGAAAAATGGTCTTTTCGTGATGTTTTTCTTCTTCATTTTCTTTTTGAGGTTACGAAGGTCGCTGACCCCTCGAAGCACGTTTTCCGTAATCGCATGACGCGACGACGTGTGACTGTGAAATCGATGACTCGAGTAGTCTGAACCTATGCATCCGTTGATGAATATGCACGCATGCGAATATGCGGAAAACTATCGCGCTCAACTTTATCACCGCCTGCACTCTCCCGATCCGTGCCAATAAATGGCTTCCATATAAACGAACGCTGACTGCTATTCCCACACTAGAATATTTTTTTCTCCCCCTACCTCGAACCCAGCCGCCACATTGCCATTATTTCGCGATTTTGTATAATTGATTTCATTAAACTTTTTTTATCGGTCTGTTTTTTACTGCTTTCTGTCCTGTTTTGAATATTAGGTATTCAAATTTGATATAATTTTCAACAATCTCTATACGCCTATTGAATTTCCATCGTTGGGTGAACAGACGCGATTTTATATGTCGGTACAGCGACACCCTTATATTTTATGATCGTATTCAACGTCACGTACGACGCGCCACCCCCTTTTCACCGTTTTTGTTGGTTAGAATTCTCCATCTTTTTTTGCAACGTCATTTTTACGACGTTCAACATCCGGTCGCCCCTTCATTTCTGTAAATTTTCGCAAGTCTATCTTCAAACTTTTGTCTCCAGGTGTCTTCTGTCTTCTGTTTTCTATCTTTTGTCTTCAATATTTTGTCTTTTAATTGCTCTTCTATCTTCTATCTTTTGTCGTCTGTCTTATGTATTCCATCTGCTGTCTTCAATATTCTGTCTTGTATCAGCGGTCTTCTGTCTTCTGTATTTTATCTTCTGTCTTCAATCTTCTGTCTTCTATCTGCCATCTTCTGTCTTCTGTCTTTTGTATTCTATCTTCTGTCTTCAATATTCTGTCTTCT
>JAFFZH010016046.1:0-81678 GCA_018420115.1 Euura saliciscinereae
CTGACACTGGGACAATGACGTGTCAAATATATATACCACACATATGACGACCTAGCTTACCTACAACAACACGAGTTTCGAGTAAAGATTCTCCCAGCCCTCGGTGGCCAAACGGACAAGGCGCCGCAGTACAGATGCGGAGGTCCCGGTTCGAGCCCGGGTCGGGGGAATTTTTACTCGAATAAATATTTATTCTTTCGATTTCTTTCGATTTTAATTCTCCCTGAGGTTTGTATTAAACACTCGAATTGAGTGACTCTCCTCAGTCAGAGATATTAATTAATTGATTGATTCGTTTAGTCCGTTTAAATTCCAACATTTTCATTCATCTTTTTGTATTAATTTCTGAAAAAAAAAATACACTGAATTAAGTGACAAACAATTAGTAAGATAATTACATTGTCCATTTAAAGTTCGGTAATTGTTTGCGCGCTGTTATATGACGTCACTATTCAGTACAACTTAAGCCCGCCACCCAGGGTCAACTGTGCAAACTCACTCATCACTTGACACTTCGTAGCAAAATTGATGAAGTTTGAAACATTGTTTTTTTTTTCTCTTGGCCAATTTGAACGAGTGTCAATTGTTAATTGTCTATGAATATTATTCCTTTTTCTTTGACCTCGATACAGTCTGAAAGTATAAAAAATTGCTTCGATCGTGAATCAACGATCAACGGAAAACGGAGTAAAGTAAAATCGTTATTGTTCAATCGCATTTTTTCTCGGTTCTGGAAGGTTGGATAGTTCTTTAGAAACGGAAGTATGAACTTGAAATTCACTGGTTGCGATAGTCGATTTTCCCAAATTATATACCTTGGTGTGCCACCGTTCATATTCTAATTTCAACGGTTCAAATATCTTTCACACCTTGCTGATCGCGTTATTGAATGCGGATTGTATGCATGTGCGACCACACGTCCTCGACACTGTGGAACGTGATTTTTTGCATTTTTGAAAAATCAAAAATCACTCGTTATGACACGGGGTGAGGTGAAAATAGAGATTTGTCCACAAAAAAAAAAAAAAGAAAAAAAATTGTGCATAAAAAAAATACTCTTGGCATCGGTAACACGAGTTGTGACCGAGCATAGAAACGCTCGTTAAATTACAACAGTTACTGACTACGGTTTTTGAGGTATTCGCATCGGTTCAAAGTCCCACACACGCTGGGGTGAGGGAGCAGCCAGTGCGCAGGGTGCCTCATATATGCATGCCTTCTCGCGTTCTGCGTTCTCGATCGCATTCATGCGTCAATCAAACTCTCACCGTTCGACGTTCGACAGTTGACGTCCATGACCTATAGGTGCGAACTAGTCGCGAAAAAAAAATTTGTATAAAATCTGTTTGCTTTTTCCTCGTTCTGACTTCATATTCGAGAGTAATTTTTTTTTCTTCTCGTAACAGACTTTTTTTTCTGGTTTGCACTCCACTTTCCATAGAGTCAACCGTCACACATTGTTAACGTCAAGAACTCGACGTTCGGTGACCGTGGATCTGGAAACGTCGGATTGGCGGTTATCTAGAAACTCGATACGCTCACAATCGTATGGTACAGCTGGAGTAAGTCACCGGAGTAATCATCAAAGCACGAACAAGTACTAATTACGCAGTAAGATTCTTTCGGCTCATAAAAATCTCAAGATTTCCCCAACTTCGTTTCAGATCAAGGCGGTCAGAATCGCGTCTCGAAAGATCAAGAAAAAATCGGCGACGTTCTCGACAAACCCTCTCTCCGTCTTCCCGTCTTTATAATTCATCAAGAAAAAGAAAAATTCTCTTTGAACGATAATTTTCTCACTAACAGGGGTGCCAAAAGTCTGCAGCAAACGAGGTCAAGAGGCTGACATCAAAAGCAGGTCAACGTATTCGCGGACATCAAACGATATTTTTCCAACACCTGTTTCAAATAAGTTCATAGAAATAAGTTCATTCTTCTAGGCACACTCTATAGCATGTGTGAAGTATCCTGTTTAAAAACAGTGAAGAGAAAAGAAAAGTCAGCGCATGCGCACGTCGCAAATTATCCACTTTCGGCCCTAGGGTTTTTTTTTTTACCCGCGCATGCGTAATCGGAAATTACGCGTGTCTGTGGCCACAGATCTAGACCACGAAAAACTCAATTCTAAATGCAATTTCGATCGGAAAACGTAGAAAAAACTTGGAAATTGAAGCAATAATGAAGATATTTGGGAATTCGTGACAGTGATTCCCTATTTTTCTTTATACCATTTCGTCACTTTTGTGTTTCTTGTCTGTTCATTCGAAACCATCTACATAGAATTACGCTGTTATGTGACTTCTAACGTTCTATGTAGATCTGGCGAAGGGTCTGGCAACACGTGTCAAAAGCACGCAGGCGACAAGTGTTTAAAGGAATATCTTGAAAGCGGAGGAATAAAGATGATGAGAAAAGAGTGGAATAAAAAGAGTAACGAGAAAAAAACTTTTGATCCTCCGCGTATAAACCTGCTCGCAGTTCTTTTGGAGGAGTTTGGATCGCGATTTTGAATGCATTACGTAACTCTTACCTACTCAATTTTATTCCGGTGGGGGGGAATCACTGAGTCTTCCGTCCTCTTCCATTTTCTCATTTCTCCTCTCTTTCCGGTCTCGAAGCGAGGCCTCAGCTCCTTCGTTCACCTCGAAGAAGAAGCGACTACAAAAGGAATCACAATTCTTCCTCGCGTTCAAAGACTTTTTAATTAAATTCTAAATTGAAGAACGCCAGTCGCCCGGTGATATTTTACCACCCGTTCAATTATCGTCGTCCCTTGTTCAACCTCCGTGCTACCGAGCTACTTCCTCCTCAACCCGCCTTTCCGTACCCCCACAGTCAACGATGAGATACAATTGTTAATTGGTAACCATTTATCTCTCGATCTGTATCTAGAGCGACGCTTTTCTCATTCTTTCCGAGAATCCTAACGAGCACCGCGGTATGCCGGACTCTCCCACCTGGTGGCAAGTCTTTCCACCCGTCCTAAAAACTATCCTTGTACTTTATGCATGCCTAGATAAACGTTTTCTACCCCTTAAAACAATTCGTTATCCCTCTTGTCACCCCGAAGACACACAACTCTTGTTGATTTTTCATTTAATTAAAATTCTGTAAAATAAGAAACTTTTCTCAGATCTCGTTGACCGATTGCGTTCAACCCGAACGTGGAAACTCTGTAGCACTTAAGAAGTACGAAAGGCGTCGTGGAACGATCGCGTGTCTAGCACGTGCCGACAAAACTGTATCCATGTAGGTAATAGACGCCCCGTTTTATTCCCTTTCATTCAACGTCATTCGGTGCCATTCATTCGGACTTGGAAAAAAATTCCTCAGCAGCTTTAACCCTCAACCGATTCTATCGTGGTTCGAGCAACTTGTTATGTATTTTTTTTTCGTCTATCTACCTCCTTTTTTTGGTTTTCATTTCTATTATTTGCAGATAGGACAACAATGCCCGCTATTGCGTGTGGATGAGCGCAAAGAGAGGGGGAGGGGTGGAAGGGAGAGATGCGTAACAGTCGATTCTACCCTCTTTACTCCCCTCGAAACGTATCGCATCCATCGATCTATATTTTCGATTTTTGGGGTGAAAAAACGAGTTAAAAAAAAGATAAATTCAGTAGTCAGTTCACAGACTCGATAAGTTGTAAAAAACGTCAACTTTTTTTTACAAAATTCGAAGTTTGCACATTAAAAAAAACAAAATGTGTGTCTTATCTACGAAGCCAAACTGTGGAATGAGGAGTTTGAATTTGTACGGGCAGAACAATGAACAGTATCTCAAAAACTGAGCCAGGACTGTGGACAAATGCTTATACGGAGAAACCGGAAACGTAGGAGATACATTTCTGATAAGCGGATCGGACCGTTGTTTCGGAACAGTCCTTCTAAATGCGCGTAGAGGGATGACGCGTGGAGATTTATGGACAGTGATTATTCGAGCAATGCTTTTGGAATCCGTATACTATAGCTAATGGTAGACCGTTTTATTCAAAGTTCGTGTATGGGCCTTTGTGTGATCCGACGTTTCCTCGTTTTGGTATAAACGTCGGTTTGATATCACGTTGCCCAATGCAACACTCGCTCTCTAAAAGTCAGGCTTGCATTCATGAACCCATCAGTTTCGACCCGGTCGAGAAAAAGCAGTCAAGTATTGTCAACATTTGATGCTGATAACCGAAACACTGGAATCAGATTGCTACATAGTCGTCCATCCATCATTATTTCCAAAACCACATGAACAGGGTCTTCGGGAAAAATTCCAGAGAAAAGAAAACTTGAGAGATCAGCCTGCGTATAGGCAGCCTAGTTTTCGGGCAGATCATGTCGAAGCACGTCGTTCAGGCTGAAAGCCGGAAGTAAAAAAATCCCCTTATACAACAGTTGCATAAAAATGTTGCGATCTTTTTGAAAACAATATTCAGAACGAATACCACACAACTTGGAACATGATTGAAATTTGACTGGAGTGGTCGTGTTACACAATGATTGAGTAAAACAATGGTGCATATCTCAATTTTGTTCTTCGACCTATCATCTGGAACGAATACGGTTCTCTTTTCCAGAACCCATATATCCGATGGATATCGGAACCTGAAGTTTTTTAGCCGGAGGTCGGTAATATCTGGACTTACATTGCCAAAGCATGGTAGTTGTTTCCACCAGTTGATATACTTGTTGCCTAGCGTGCAGGTAAATACCGCGGAGGTAAAAAAAAAACGCGACATACCATCTGCTGGACGTTTACCTTGCGTTATCTACCTTACCGATTGACACGCAGCACAATTGCTCCGTTTCCTTTATCAATTGCTTCCTCACCGTTTCACCGATCAGTGATACATATGGGGCATTCCACGTCAAACCGACCCCTCATGAGCGTGACCCTCTGGGATTTCGATGCCCAATGGATTTTTTGGTTCGTTTTGGTCAAAAATGATGCCTCTATTTTTTTGAAATTTTTCCGACATTTTGTAAGGTCGTATAGTGACCTGAAATATCATCATCAAGATAGACATTTTTAAAATCGCTGATTTTTTTCTGTAAAATCAGGGACTCGAAAATACATCGTTTGGTCATAGTCCGATCATGGGATGAAAATGCTAACATTTTTTTTCCAATTTTTGATTTTGCACAAAAATAACAAAAAAATTCTAATCATGGTTTTTTGTAGTGAAAAATAAAACAAAAAGAAACTTTGTCTGGGTGAAATTCGATTTTCTTGTTGGTTCAAAAGTAAAACGCCAAAAACGATCGTTGATTGCGTTTTTATTTTTCGAATCAAGCGTCGTTTTTCGCGTTTTGCTCTTGAACCAACAAGAAAATCAAATTTCCCCAAGATAAAGTTTCTTTTTGTTTTATTTTTCACTACAAAAAACCATGATTAGAATTTTTTTGATATTTTTGTGCAAAATCAAAAATTAAATAAAAAATGTCAGCATTTTCATCCCATGATCGGACTATGACCAAACGATGTGTTTTCGAGTCCCTGATTTTACAGAAAAAAATCAGCGATTTTAAAAATGTCCATCTTGATGATGATATTTGAGGTCACCATACGACCTCAAAAACTGTCGGAAAATTTTTAAAAAATTAGAGGCATCATTTTTTACCAAAACAAACCAAAAAATCCATTGGCATCGAAATCCCAGAGGGTCACGCTCATGAGGGGTCGGTTTGACGTGGAATGCCCCATATACATTGGATGAGTTTCGCGCTCCCCAGCGCGACCCCTTAAGCTATGAAACAGCCGTCATCTTTGTAGTTCGATCAGACTGTGACGTAATTTGTTTACTAAAACATGGGGATATGTGTGATATGTAAAGCGGCTGACCCTAAAAATTGCGGGAAAACAGTTCTTTTTATATAGTTATTATTGCTTAATTATCTAGTTAAGGAGGAAAATTGTCTCAACAACACTCTGAGTTTAACACTATTTGAATCTCCCGCGCGTCAATGTCGATTTAGACTACAAAAATGGCGGCCAGAAGCGCGTTCAATCGGGGCCAACTCGCTAGCATGCCGAGTATACGCAAGTGTTGAACGATCTGAAGTTGGTCCCAGTCGTTCGCAGATCGCGGGCGAGGAAAGATTTACGTCTCGCGGGGAACTTCAGTCAGTGACGTTTTTTCTTTTACGCATTTTGTTGTGATTTAAGAGAGAGCAAGTACCGTCTATCTAATATCTCAACGAACCAGGTAACGCAAAAATCACCGTAACTAGATTATCTTACGTTGAATAAGTGTCGTTAGGACCTGAAAACCCGAGAAATGTATCCCTTAAATCGGAAAATGACAAATTTCAAACTCTCTTCATCCATTTATCACCAAGTCACGATGCTTTTTATCTTCTACGCCGGTTCGACTCGAACCGGCTGACTTGACGCTTTTGAAATATTTGTAAATATTCATCGTGGATTCAAAGATTGAACCGATTGCAGTAGCCTGGATAAATAAAACGAAAATATACCCGAGCGATATTCGACCTAATCGCGTAACTGCGAAACGTCGATAATAGACTCTAATTTTTTACCCACACGTTTTTTATCTATTTTATTTATTTTATATTCAAAGATCGCAAGATGGCTTGTCCCGTTAGTAAGGAGCACCTCACACAGCTCAAGGTTTTCATCGATCTGTGCATGGATAATCCGTCCATCCTCCAACTGCCCGATCTCGCTTTTATGAAATCGTTCATCGAACACTTCGGAGGGACCGTCGGCGACGCCAAACCGAAAAACGCTGGCTACCCCAAGTTCACGCCTCAGGCCCCAAAACCCACAGTCCCGGAGCCTGAGCCTGTCCAAGAGTCCGAAGAAAGCGATGTCGAGCTGGACATGACCGGAGTCGTCGGTAAGTGGCAAAAATCGACGATTTGAATGCTGAATATTTATCGAACCGATCGTGTTTTCAGAACCTGACAACGACCCCCCACAGAAAATGGGAAATCTGACCCTTGTACCGACCGAGGAAGAGCTGGCCGAGTCTCAGTCCAAACGGTCCGAAGCCGTTTCTGCTTTTGTTGAGAAGGACTATGAAAAAGCTCTGTCCTTGTACACGGAGGCTATAATGCTTAATCCACAGGCTGCTTTGTTGTACGCTAAACGTGGTCAGCTTTACTTGATGTTGAACAAACCGAATGCTTGCATCCGGGACTGCGACAGAGCCTTGGAACTGAATCCGGACAGCGCAGCTGCCCACAAGTTCAGAGGAAGGGCCAATAGACTGCTTGGAAAGTGGGAAGAGGCCGCTAACGATCTTCGTCAGGCTTGTAAAATCGATTTTGACGAGCAGGCTGACGAGTGGCTGCGAGAAGTTACTCCTAATGTGAGTATATCCTTGATTATTTTATCTATTGGACTGGAATTTTGTTTTCTAATCGAAATAACATCCATAATTGTCGCGATAAACAAATGCTAGATGAAGAAATTTTAGCACAAAAAAACAAGGGAAAGAGACATTCACAGGGGGATGCAACGATGGGCTTGACTACTTGAAATTGGATTCGAATTGTTTTCTAGGGTTTTTTTTTTTCTGTCTGTTCAAAGTTGAAACAATTGGTATTAATTTTGAAAAATAAATTAGATGAAATTGGAGCGAGGAAAGGGTTCGATATGTACACAAGTAGCGCTCACAGCACACATTCTTATTTAAAAATACAATTTTCCTAAATAATATGGTATATATAACGAACTAATTGTAAGTACTAATTTTGCTAAGTATGTAGTCTTACTCAGCTTAGTTAATATACATTTTGCTCGTAATATTAGGCTTTTTAAATAAACATTAATATTACGCGTAAAGGTAACGGTAATAATATTCAATAATAATTTATTAGGTAATAATAATAATAATAATAAAACTGTAACAACGTAACTTAAATCGATATAATTATCATTATTTATAGTATAAACTAAACAAAATATCAACAATCTGTATCCAGGAAAAAATCAACCCTGTGATTGTAATTTTTCAATTGGTTTATTTCTCTTGAAAACACAAAAGATTATTATAGCAAAAAAAAAATGACAATGAAGTTTTTTTGGTGAAAGGCAAAGTAGTTTTTCTTTTGTCGGATGTCGAATATTTTCATTTTGAGCAATCGTTATTAATGATATTTGCGTAGAACTTTGACCACGGTTAAATGGAATTTGAAAAAAAAAAACAGGTTTATACACAAAACAGAGGTGAAAACGGGTTTTGTCAATTTTTTTTTTAGACAAACACAAATTTGCTTTATAAATTATCATGGATTCGTGTTTAAACAGGGACATAAAAAGCGGTGAAAAACCTCGAATAAAATGATTGATTTTTTTTAGAATGGAATTATTCTACATATTTTTTATTTTTATTTTTCTAATGGTTTAATAATGTAATTAACGTTTATAAATGTATAGTTTTCCGCCATCTTCTAAGGCAGTGGATCCAGAGATGTTTTTTTTTTTCGTCACGATAACTTAACGTTATAACTTTATTTATTCAATTTATTATTTTTTCAAAACAGTCTGTTAAATCTGAAGTGCACGTAATATAGCGTAATTATTACACAGGTATATATGAATAATATAACCGTTTATAATCAGTGTGCACAAAACTTATTTTATACGGTGGTAAACGGAGGCGCGGAGATACGTTGCACCATCAAACTCAATCGATATAGGTAATCAAAATACTTGGTATTTTTGAGAAAAATTTAACCGAATTCTTAAATGCATTTTTTGATGTCTATGGCTTCTGAATAATTTGATATATGACAAAAAAAAAGTAAATCATTGCGATTGCGAGTCGTTTCATGGTCTTCCGTGCCGGGCTGCCTGCAGCAAAACGTGGACAACGAATTTGTTCTCTGTATTTTTTATCCTCTTTCTTTTCTCTCCGTTTCATAGTTTCGATTTTACGATATTACTTTAAACGCCATTCCTCTCTGCCTCCGACATTGCCCGTTCATTTCACGGGAAATCTCCATCAGGGCACCCGTAATCGGATATTTCGATCTAGGAGTACGTTGCGGACAACTTGTGCTGGATATCATTAGAGATAATTTAGATTTTTGTTCTTTCTTCTTCACAATTTCTCTTCTCTTCGATGATCGAGGATAATCATTCTCTTTGGTATCCAGCATTTTGCCTCTTTTCTCTTCACTCTCAGGCTCAACTCGGCGGGGGGCTCGTTTCACCCTCGTGCATCGCAGCTTCGACCGATTTTTTGTACTTTCCTACCAACTCTGGGAGGTCATAGGCGATCGCGATATCGAGCCTGTTTATCGGGCAGCCTCTGAAGTACGTGCAGGTTGAACTCAGCTGTTGAAAATCGTACAGATTATTCAGACGGAAGAAGTCCTTGTAGACGTCCGGGTCGGGCAGATCGTAGCGCGATATATTCGTCAGGGTGCTCAGACCCTCGTAGATGTGATAGTCCTGAGGGTTTTCAATTATCTTGTCGCTGATGTCTTTCTTGCTGCCGAAGAATCCTTTGTGGTTGTAGTAGGTCGTCAGGTAACAGTCGACCATTTTCGCGTGATTTCGCACTCGCACCTGAAATAGCAAACACAGACATTGCCGACCATCCACCATTCGCACCGATCCCACCCCGCTATACGTACCGCGAATCTTCTTGCGCTTGCAATTTTGTGCTCAACTCGTTTGTCGATGGCGGAACGTAGATCGCGGAGGAAGGCGCGTTCCTGGGCGTACAAAAGTCTGGTCGGAGCACCAGCCTCGTACGGCATTGACCACAGCGAGGTCGAGTACATCACTGGGGGTTCGGAGCTCGACATGAGTGGGGAAATATTCCATATGAGAGCCCCTTGAACCCTCATTAATTCCTCGGGCTTGACTTGATCAGCTTTGTTGAGAATTATCCTGGTCTGGAATTTGGAAATTGATTACAAGAAATATCGTCGTCGACGTCTCCCAGTCTCTACGTACTTGATATTCTCTTCCCTTGAGCTGGTCAAGGATCGCCTCGGTCTCAGGACCGACGTCAAGCTTTGCTGGGTCGTAGACGAGGAATATTATGTCCGCTCTGTCGATGAACCATTGGCAGGCGTCGTTGAACGGAAACAGCCTCTGTACTTGTTTACGAATTTCCAATATTCCGGGAATCTCGACAATGTTGACCTAGAGTCGAAATTATTGTTATAAAAGGTTCAAAAAAAGATTCCTCGTTAGAAGTTTAGACACTCACCTTCTCGAGGAGCTTGTTCTTCAGTCTGACACCTCGCAGACGGTCCAACATCCCCTGTCCGAACTTTTGTAGACCAGAGAATGTCCAGTCCGCTGCCAACTGTGTACCGTCGAGAATTTCCTCCTCTTCGCCATGCATCAGGATGTTGAAGTAGGCGGGCGATGGTTCAGCTCCTATTTCAGTCCCATTTAGCGGTTTGCAAACCTCTTCGATACACTCTCGCAAACCACCTGAACACTTTTTCTATACTCATGCTATCATCATGCAGAAGCATCTTCTCACCAACTGATCAACACTCACCAGCAAATTGGTAGAAATACTTTTTTTATTGTTCGATATTGGTTTATGCACATGCAATTTAAAATCCAACCAGAATCCGAGAAAGACTACGTACCCGTTCTTAGTGAAGTAGATTTGTATTCGTTGTCGAGCAGGTAATTGACGATCGATGATTTTCCGCCACTCCATGGTCCCATGAAGAGGACCAGTGGCTTTGAGAATATCTCGGGGTCTGTTGAATGAAACCAGGCAGGAAATAGATCAGATCAGTACAGGATGAGCGACTGGAAATTACCTCCGAAATGCCTGTTACTGAGGTCCCTGTACTTGTAGAGAGTCTCGAGCGGCTTGATCGCGGTATCGTAGAGACGTTTGAGATCGCGAAGGATGGTATCGGCGGCTTTTCCGATGGCTCGTTCCTTTTCTTCGTTCTCTTCGTCCAACTTCAGAAGCTGATTGATGTGCTCGCGTGGTCTCAGGTTTTCTGGCACCTCAATTTCTTGGATCAGATCCTCTTCCGGGGTCGGTTCAGCTCCGTCATCTGTGAAAAAGAAAAATTAGACCTTGTGCGACAAAGTGTCCATCCGACTGTCATATTTCTCAAATCCTACACAAATCCCCAAGTTATTTCTGGACTCATAGATCAACTCTTCCGAAATAACTTGGAAAACCAGTCATCGTTACATTCAACGTCTCCGATGACGCGATCACTCACCATCTTCCGAATCCTCTGACTCTTCCTCGTCCTCTGCTCCTTCAGCCGGATCAGTTTCTTCCTTCTCGTCGCCGTCTTCGCTTGCCTTATCATCGTCACCTTCTTTCTCTTCTACGTCTCTTCGGTCCCGCGATTTCACTTCCTCGCTCTCTTCCACGGACTTGGTATCGTCATCCGGAGATTCTACCGAGGCAGAGGCAGCAGCAGCTTCGACATCTTCGGTGCTTTCCTTGGTTGCATCTTCGCCGTCATTGACATCCTCTACGGTGTCCTCGACGCTCTCTTTGGCGTTTTCGGTACTGTCCTGATGGTCGTCATCATCCTTCTTCACGTTATCATCGTCGGTATTGTCCCCATCGACTTCAACGTCGTCTTGTGTCTCTGATGATTCAACACTAGCTCCGTCTTTATTTTCAGCGGAATTTTCGTCCTGTGTTTCTTCGGGAACTTTTTCTTCACTATTGGAATGATTATCTTCTTCGGCAGATTTATCCTCTACGGCTTTGTTCTCTGAAGATTCGTGGTCTTCGATTGATTCAACGTCGTTCGAATCTCCTTCCTTAGATTCCTCGGCGACTACGTCCTCTTCTTCGGCAGTGTCACTGTCTTCCTTCTCTTCTGTGCTTCCTGAAACACACATCCGATGTTGGTTCATTCATCGCATGATTGAAATAAAGTCCCGAAACTCACCATTTTCCGTCTCGTTATCCTCGGCTTCCTCGTTGCTTCCATCGACGGCAACTCCTTCGTCCCGTTCTTCGCCGTTTTCCGAATCCTCGTTAGAATTTTCGTCCTTTTGTTGATCGTCGTCGTCGGTGTCATTAGCTTCTTCGTTGCTCTGATTATCCGTTTCATTCTCGGCGCTCGTTATCTCGACAGTTTCAACATTGTCGATATCATCTACGTCGGTATCTTCGCTGCTAGCACCGTCGTCACCATCTTTGGCAGATTCGTCAGCAGCAGCTAGCTCATCCCCCTCACCACTTTCATCCTGTCCGTCATTATCGGCGACGTTCTCAACGCTATCGTTATCGGCGTTGTCTTCGGTCGATGCTTCTTTAGCCGAATCGTCAGCGACGTCATCATTGTCATTGTCATTGTCAGTTTCCGTTGGCTCGTCACTCTTGAATCAGAAAGTAGAAACGAGATGATTAAAAATCTTCCCGTTAATTTATCTTCTTGAAAAATATTACCTGTTCATTAAACGGAGATGCCTCATCGTCGTCCACATTATCGCCAACCTCTGTACTGCTCTCTTCAAGAGACCCTTGGAGCAAATAATCCTGAAGATGAATTGCTGCTTTCGGCCTATTACTATCAACCATTTATCGTCTTACCTGTACCGAGATCCTTCAAGGCCTTCTCGATGTAGGGTCGACACTGTACTTCTGAGGGTACTTGGCTCACGCCTAGCTCTTCCTCACCTTGCACCCCTGGACATGAATAAATCGTGACATGGCGATCCAACAATAAACCTGCCGCTGTACAGCAGATTTTTTACTTGACAAAATTCGTCTTGTTCAATCAATTCTGCGATTCGAAATCTAGGTCGGGAAACTAAATTTCGTGCCAAATGATGTGCAAGCCAAAAATTCCGCACGATCTCTTTTCGCTGCAAAATCGTGGGATTATCGATTTCGGGGAGATTGATTGACACCTGATGCTAGATTTTTAATTTAATCACCCCGCTACAATCATGGGTAGGTATCATCAAATGAGTAAGATTGACGTGAGACCGGCAGCCAGGGATCAGTTGCGGTTTGTCCGTGCCGGTGGTCATCCAGTCACCTGGGAAGCGAGATGCTAAGTTTAGCAACTATGGGAGTCGACAACGACGACGATGTTCGCGTCAGCGTCAGCGTCGGGGCGTAACACTCAGAAATATTTATACGTCGGTTTTCAACCACATGGTATTTTTATCGGACGACGATCTGTTCGTACTTTGTTACGAGTTTATGAGAAATCAGACGAAAAAAAAAATTACTCATCTTGAAACGAATTTTCTTCACGCCTATTCGTCACAATTATTGTGAGCTGTGCCATTTTTTTTATATACCCACGCTTAAAAAGTAAAATTAAAATCGAGGAAGGTTATAAGCTTCGTTAGCTGAAAATATTTTATAATCGCCTCGATTCGCTATTCAACCAAAGACAATACGCTGCAGTATTATTAGACTCGCGGATTTACATGTAGCGAGGCACGCGTTTGCCGCGAAGCGTCAAATTAGTTACTCGGTCTTTGCTTGCAAAACACGACCCAATTCGCAAGGTTAATTTTCCAAAATACTGTCGGAGAAACGTTACGAAAATTATTGACTTCTTTCGAACGATTCATTGAGTCTGATCTTCATCGGGTTGGATTAGACTCGAGGCTGGAAAAGTCACATCGTTAGATCATCATCCACCGTTAGAACCGTCTGATTCATATTTTTCGAAATATCTCTGTGACCATCTGTCATCGCTTGTTGAATTTTAGCTAATACTAAAATCTCGAAAAATCTCTGATCAAGCCAGGGTCGTTTCGATTTCGATTCTTTATTATTCCTGGCTTCGGTAGAAATAAACCGATGGATTTATCAATAGCAAAAATAGTCGAGTGATGGTTACGACCGGGCAGTTCATTGACGTCACGTAAATCGGCACCCCGGAATTTCTCAAAGCTCCTATAACGTCTCGTAAAACTGATATACATAATCGTAATTTGAACCGAAAAAAATTTATGAGATTCTCAACGATTTGGATGTGGAAAATTGATTTCTCGCTAAATTTCGAGCCCGGCTGTTTCCCTCGTGACTCTTTCTCTCTTTCTCTCCCTCTTTTTTTATCCGAGAGGATAAAGATAGACTCAAAGTCGACGAAGGCGCGTGTCTCCGTTTGCCATCGCAATGGCAACGTGCAAAATTCGTCAAACGTTATTTAGAATCGAGGCGAATTTTTTTATAATTCAAGACATTCTTGAATGCAGAAAATTTCTGTGAATTCTATATGAAAATAATACGATAAAAAAAAAAGATAAAACGGATGGTGGTAGGACGACCACTGCATGAATTTTTATTCACGTATCCAGGTACCATTTGGCAAGCTGCATACGTGCAGATGTTGATAATAGCGTTGAATCGGACCACAGCTCATTAATTAGCCGAAATATCGCCAGCGAATGAAATGGATGCTTTTCGAGTGGCAATTTTTTAGATATTCGCGTACCAATTTTCTGCGCTCTTGATATTATATAACCGTTACGGCTGGCATGTAGTACTTTACGGAAACTGAATACCGAATCGAGGTTTTCACGATGCTATTTCCGCAGCCATGGTGATGAATACTGAACAGTAATAAATATTTGCAAAATTGTCTGAAATGAAGAGGAAGTAAAGCTTCTCCGATCAAAGAATAAGGATTCGCCCGAAGATAGAAGCACGGATGGTAGTCGACCTTAAGACTTTACGTAACATTGACCTTCGCTCGTTAAACCTCCGTCATCAACGCTCGGGGATGACACCCAAGACTAATGATCCGTTACCGAGGTGACGTAAAATTTAACCCAAAGTATACTATCATACTTTTTTTATCACTGATTGGAAAATGCGAAACTAAACAATGAATTATTGTTTTTCGTTAATTTTTCAAATACTCAATTCAATGATTCGGTTATTTTGAATCCGCGTACGGGGGTTGCGTTACGGAAGCGATATAAAAGTGAAAACCGGAAGCCGGGTGGGAGGAGTTCCGGGGGGGGTGTTACTCACCCTGCAAGGCGATGGCTAGGAGGGCAAGGAAGAGGCCCACGAGAAACCGGGGTCGCTTAAGCGAGCCCGTCATCTTGGATCACTTGGATCACACGGATCACTAGGATCACTAGGCACTCCGCGATGAGCCACGCTGCTAGCTCGCTCGACAGTCGCGCGCGACTCCACTCGCGAGGAACTGCCGTTGAAACGTTCGCGAAACCCCGAATATGCCCCTCTCCAAGTCCCTAGCGGAGAACAGAACCGCGTCACCGCTACCCTTGTACAAACCGCGGATTATCCTTGCCGCGGTTATTGCAATATCAAAAAAACGGAAACGAGCAACCACAGATTCAGATTCAATCCTGTTTCTCAGAAAAAAGAATCCACTTTTTATCTGAGAAGCTTCTCAGCTACGAGATTCGGTTCATCGGGTTGTGCAGCATTTCGCGGATCGTTCAGACCGTTGGGAATCGGAGGATGGGATACTGTGCAGATTCTTTTTCGCTCTGCAGCAACCGTTGCTTCTCGTTGCGGGATGGAGAAGTGGTGTTTGAATTTAAAAATAAACGCCGCGTCCCAGTTTCTTCGCGGGTTTTATCTGGGTGACAAACTGGCCAAGAGTCGTCAGAGGTCGTATTCTACGACCATTCTTCGTCGGGCCTGATCTAGTTCAACGTCTAGTCGCGTGCAATGTCGTTGACTAGATTTTTGTTTCTTTTACATCGCCGACGATTCCATTACCAACTCTATTGTTTGTTGATTCTGATCGATAATATAGCTCCGTATATATAAATATATACTCCGAAGCGGATGATGGACGCGAAGAGAAATATTGAAAAAGCAGAAAACTTTATTTCTGATCTTTTGCGTAAGACGAGCACAAGGTCGTAGACTACGTACATACCTATGTTATACTCTGTGTGAAGTAATCTTTCTGTAACACAGACGTAAGAGAAATGCCACCGACTCCTCTATCAATCTTTCCGTCTTATTGGCAAACGCTGCTCCTATTGCATTCTACCGATCCAAATATACCATTTTATTTTGCAATTGGGACACTCAAAGGACACAGAATTTTACAATTTTTTGCTGGAATATTCAGGTGTTATAGAATCTGGTTCATTCATTTCATACTGCAATACATGATCGTGATTGAATCATGGAACAATCGATCGAAATCAAATTCGGACTGCATCCAACGAGCAGTTAACGTCTGGTACTCGAGCCACGTATCTCTCTGCTGGAAATTAAAGAGACACAATTTACCTCGAGAGATCTACTCGGACAAGAAGAGCGCCCCGACGTCGGGCGCCTTTATATTTAGACGGCCGGGCCGTCGCCGTATAAGGTGGCCACTCGTGCATCCCCACCTCATCCATCCACAAGAGATGGTACCGCTGAGCGTAGGCCGATTGTCGAAAAAATTTTGAATATATTTTTATTTTTCTCGATTTGTCGGGTTTTTTTTCCCCAATCTCACATTCATACCGTTTGAGAAAGCTGTTTTCCGCTCCAAACTGAAGACAGCCTGTCTTTACATTTAACACGATAATTTTTTGTAAAACGTTTCCATGATTTAGTCGAATTTTTATTGCGATTTAGAGTATTCATTTCGTATGTACGATTTTTGGGGGGTGGGGGGAGAAAACACTTGTGGCAAAACATCGAGCATGTCAGATCTATGGTAGTAATCGTTCTTAAATTTGGCTTAGTTCATCGGCTCCCGTATCTTTAAATAATTGTTTGACGTAGATTTTCGATCACATAATACCAGCGGCTAGCCAATTGGCTCTTATTCGTTACCTACTACCCATTTTGTCAGCTATTATAAGCGAGTAATCGAGTAAAGTCAGGATGGACCTTGGGCCTCGATGTCAGTGCCATCGGGGCAGAAATTTTTCCCGATCCAACTCATCTGCACCTCGTGCCAATACTCAATGCTTCAATTTCTTACTTGGCGACGTATCTACGAACTGAAACCTCCAATCTGTTTCTCAATTCCATTTTTTTTTTTTTTTTAATATTATTTTCAGGCCCGGCTATTAGAGGAGCACAAACGTAAGCAGGAGCGTAGAAAGGTGGAAAAACTAGAGCGTGAGAAGATTGAAAGACTGAAGAAAGCCCGAGAGGAGGCAAAATTGAGGGAAGACAACACTCGTCCTTCGCAAACTGAGACCAGTGCTCCCGGCGCACCTGGAGGCGGCGCTCCAGGAATGGGCGACTTTTACCAGTTCCTAAACGATCCGGAAGTTCTTCAGGCTTTCCAGGTAACGTATCGCAACTGAGCAAAAGTTCTAGCCTCATTTGGTCAATCTATAACCAAATATGTCGCCGCTTTTCCAGGACCCAGAGGTGGGCGAGGCCTTCAAAGACATCTCTGCGAACCCGGCAAACATACTGAAGTACCAGAGCAACCCGAAGATTATGGCACTGATTAACAGAATGGCTTCAAAGTTTGGGGGACCCGGCGGTGGAATGCCGGCAGGTATGGCTGGTATGGCTGGTATGGCCGGTATGGCAGGAGGCATGGGCGGATTTCCAGGCATGGGAGGCATGGGCGGAATGCCCAACTTTGGTGGAACAGGTGCAGCACCGACCGATCCATCTAGGCCCAGTAATCCTGCGGACGATGTCGGACTTGATTAATTTGGTTTCACCATGTTATTTTTACAACGATGGATGTTATTTTTATTTCCAATCAAGATCACCGGCTTTTGAGCTCATTGTAAGAATATTGTGATTTTATTCTGTTTCAAATATTAATTTGAGTGTGAAGAAAAATTGAGAATATTCCCAGTTCTACCGGTTAATTTCAGGCTTCTGTATTATCGGATGTGATATTGTAATCCTTCATAATCTTTCCTAACATCCAAATCGTCAGGATGAATAACATCCGTCGTTTTTTAGTTTTACGTCCCATGTTACGAGCTTTCTATTAATCAAAGTAGCATCAGATCGTAATATCGTCGAGTAAATGGTGTACACCGTACTTAAGATAATCTGGCTTTGATTTAGTAGAAAAAAATATCTATATCGCTGTATTTTAAGGATTAATCGCATTTCAGAGTTACTTAACATGTGAAAATTGTCATTTAAAATAACGAAGAAATTGCCGCCTTGTGTTGTTGTGAATCTTCTAGCATGATTAAATTTGTTTAAAATTGTCGAAATTTAAGTTTGGTTTAACTTTTTTTGTATATACGCTCCAACTTTATCAATATGTATAATAAAATGATTATATCAGTATATGAAATATCGTGGAAATAGGTTTGCTCAGTTTATATAATGCCAACAATAAATACACTTTTGGTCTCTGCTGACAAATTTTGATAACAATAATACGTAACCCGAACCTTGGAGATTCAAGGTATTCCGCTCATGTTTCGCGTGTTTTGGTTCGTATTTTCTACTCTGTCCCTATTATTCGTTCATCTTGATGATTGATTGAACATGAAAACGGGTAACTTAATTTTTCTACAAAAATGATGTCCTCGTTAATCGTAAGTGTAAATATAAATTGGGCAGGCGTACTAGTAGAGTTATATTTACATATTTGTCTTAGACTAAAATATAACAATGTATTTGGAAGAGGTCAATACAGAATCCAGCACTATATCAGAATTAACTCTGTCCGTCAAGTTCCTTCCCTTCCTGGATGGTTCGATATTTAGTTACATAATTTGTTTGATATTACAACTTACCAGAACACAAGCGGTTTACTGATTAACGAAATTTCTGAAATAGAATAGAATATTAGCGAATAGTTCTGAAGAAGGTAATCTCACAAGTATCCTCTTTAGATCTAATTGATTTTATTAGAGAAAGAAGAAAAAATTTATGTGAAGTTTAGTATTTAGAACGAATAAAAAGTTCATGCATAGGCGTTTGAAATCGCCGCGCCTGCGCGGCGCAACTCCGTCCGCTATTGGCTATACATATAGTCACACCAACTGAACCGCTAAAAAATTTGAGCACGTGGAGAATGCGTTACGTCATATAACCTCAAAAACTAAACATTCTGGACAGTGGACATGGTAACGGATCTGTGACACTGACATTGATGTATTTTTGTCTTTTATCAATTGTTTAGCACGATAAAGAGGTTAGATACACACAACGGGGCTTACAGAATAGTAAAATACTCGAAGAGCGCAATCACGTGTAATTTTTTTCATCCTCGTCGTATCTGAACATTTTTTAAATACAAAAGACTAGCCAAAATCGTCAAGGCTTCGAAAATGAACAGAATTCACGATCTTGGAAGGGACGATTCACCCAATTCAGTCGAGAAACGGTAATCAATTCATGATCTCCAATTTTTTTTTTCTACAAAAATATTCGCCAATTATTTCAGAGACGTAAGTCAGAAGAGAAGCACCTACTTAGAATGGGACGAATATTTTATGGCGACTGCCTTCCTTGCTGCAAAACGTAGCAAAGATCCCGTCACCCAAGTCGGTGTCTGCATCGTCAATGCGGACAAGAAAATAGTAGGGATAGGATACAACGGGATGCCGATAGGATGTAGCGACGACGAATTTCCCTGGGATAAAACTAGCAATGACAAATTAGAAACGAAATACCTATACGGTAAAGCGCTTCGAATTTTTCCATATCTTACCATTCTCCAGTAAAATTTTCCCACGTTTACAAATTTTTTTTTATCCACTTACAGTATGTCACGCAGAGATGAATGCAATATTGAACAAAAATTCAGCGGACGTCAAAAACTGTACAATGTACGTTGGTCTGTTTCCCTGCAACGAATGTGCAAAGCTGATTATTCAGTCTGGAATAAAGACTGTGATATACATGTCGGACAAACATTCTCATAAGATAGCGACAATCGCTGCTAAGAAAATGTTCGATGCTGCCGGCGTCGAGTACAGGTATCTTGAAGACTTGTTGAACGTAAATCGCAGTTTTAGTATGGATTTCAGTCTTTGTTATGATGCTTTTTCTATTGTTTCAGGCAATACATACCACAGAATGAAAAAATAGTGATAGACTTCAGCGAGATAAACTGGAACGAGATGACTCAATCGCCACCAACTCCAGTGAAAGTTCCGTCACACGGTTGAAAGACGAAAAAAATAAAAATAAAATCGAAAAGAAGTCAATTTTCTTTATAAACAGATTTTATTAATAATTCTTTTTTCAATTTTTGATGTTATTTTATTTGACATTTTATTGTGTGTGTGTGTGTGTGTGTGTGTGTGGGGGGGGGGGGGGGGTATGTTGACCTATTTCAAGTTACTTTCGATATTACAAACCACTTTTAGAGGTGAAAAAACAAACACACTAAAAACCGGCGACTTGTGATATTGCTGGTTAATATTCTCATCCTCAATAAATAGGGATGCAACGCCTTGTATTTACATATAAAATATGAATAATTATAGGTACAAATGCAGATGAAGAGAAATTATTATTATCATTATTACTCTCCAACTTATTTATTATTATCAGTATTATTATTTTTTGTTTCTTTAGGTTTATACAGCGTTGTCAATTTCACTCTTCTTCACACTAGCACGAAAATATAATGGGGGTTTAGCAAATAAATAATTATGATTAAAGAATATTTTACTAGCAAAAAGAAAAAAAAAATAATATATGTGACAACTTCGTAAATAGTACATGAATAATATTAGGTATAATGACCAAAGAGTGCAACTCTCGATTTAATTAGTGTACAAAAGTATTATGTATGACGATTTTTGTCAGGTTTATTATGATACACTTTGTCTGCCTCATTATCGGTTGCTTTATCTGGAAGATTGTGTTGAAAATTTTGATTTAATCGTGTGTTATTATTTGTTCATATATTTATTTATTTATGCATTCTTGAATTATTATTTTTTTTTCTACTTTCATGTATGTATAATAGTTGAAGAAAAAAAATAATAATGATACTCTAAGCACAGAGTTATTACTCTTGAAGTTTTTCAAAGGATGTTAATCTTGTGGAGAAATTTAGACTGAACTTGCGCTTAAATATATATATATATATTTTTTAGAGGGAATTTATTAGCTATTTCGTTTTTCGAAATTACGAATACCAAGTGTATGACAATCGGATTCATAATTTTACAAATAAATTCTTTTCGTACCTACCCACCTCATATATCATATACTCTGCATATTATATTTCAGAAGACAAGAGTAACCCTAATCGCTAATTCATTCTTGCAGCGGATATGAAAACAAGGAATTTTATCTAGTCATATGAAGATAGTCGATGATGATTACTTAAAAAAGGTGAAAATGTATTTTTTTTTTCTTACGCTTGTCGTGTCAAATAGACAATATTATTTCAACATTTTACAAAGACTACCTACTACCACGCAAGCTAAGCAGGCTACTCAGCTTAGATTTATCAACGTCTGTGATATTCGAGAATTTCTTTACCTAAATCAGAAATTGTAGCCTACACCTATTTTCAATTAATTATATCGTAACTCACACGTTGATAATAGGTAATTGTTTTTCTACTCTTCTTTAATATCTGTGATTCGTTATTGTATTCAACATGGTACACAGCCACGGAGTTTGTTAACAGATTTAAAAAAAAAATAAAATTAAGGAAAAAAAAGATAATCCACAATCGATAAACTCTTACATACGTTAAATTAATTTGCGACACCTTTTCATTCGCGATAGAAACGTACAAGTTTCTAAATTTGTGATATATTATTGACCATTACTTTCCGATTCCCTTGTTTTCCTTATGCATTGCAATAATAGACTTTAAGTCGAATTGTATAATGGAAAACCATTAAACATAGATAAGGTACGTAGTTATACCTATATTTGAACAAACAAATTGGTGTACCTCCTCGTGTACTAGAGTAAAATAAATCGATGAATTAATTTTCTGATCATGTTTTCCACCATGCGTGCAAGACCAAATGGTTGAATAAACAATTTTATTTTGTTTGCCACTAGATGAAAATATATTTTTGTTGGTAACATTTTTATCGCCTGGAATTTAGTCTCAGAGATAGAATAAATCTCTGCTACTACGTGTTATCGTTGGTAGTCAACTCGATATTATGAGGTAGATGATATGGGACGTAGCGATTTTGATAGTAATTGATAAATCGATCAACTTAGGAGGTACAAAGGGTGCCAGAAACATCTAGTACTGATTGAATGTGTTCAAATTGCCGGAGAAACACAGAGAAGGGAGTAAAAACCGAACTAGGAGTTTCAACACATTGCTAAATACGAGTTTTAAGTAAAGCACAGTATAATCAACGAGTTGAATTGATGATCTATAATTATTGTTATCGAATAATTGAATCGAAATGACTGGTTGTTGTTTTCCTTTGTTCTTTATTCAGGTAAATACCATTTTCATCTTTGAACGGTAAGTGATCATTCTATACATTCTATTATGTAAGTTTTTTTTTGCTTATAATGTTATAAAGAGATAAAGAAAGAAAAACTACGTTTTCCCCGTTAACAGATAGTCTCAATTTAAATTACCGTCGATATTTCATTTACTAGTGACAATGAGAGGCTGGTGATGAGTTAGAATGAGAAGAAAAAGGAAACCTGAATGTAACAGGTTTTCTTTAAAGTAAACACCCATCTAATGGCAGCGATGGATAATCAGGGTACAGTCTTAGCGCTTCGAATGTCACCTAGGCAGCTGCTTTGTTCTACATAGTAGAACATCATTACAGGCATCGTTGGATGATATTGAAAACAAAAAATACTTTCAATATCGAGTACAAATAATTGAATTATTCGTTGAGTGTTTGTTATCTATCATCAATGTGTGTTCTTTCTCTTCTCATTATTTTTCTTTATGAATTATGTGCAAGTCTTGTCCTTTTGTACCAACAATGTTACAGCTTTCACACACTCTCTTTCTCTCCCTCTCTCTCACACACACACTCTTATGCCTTATAATATTAAAAACACTGCACCCTGTACACTGAACGTCGCACACTCTTTGATCCTACGTCGTCAATATACGTGTAGTTCTTTGAAATTTATTTAGGGCCTGATTTTAAATCTGTTTATAAATCGAATTTAAAGGGGGGTCAATATTTAATCTTAACTACGCTGTCCATCATCATTTTTTTTTCTTTTCCTTTTTTTTCTTCATTTTTTTTTTTTTTTATTACTATTATGTTTTTAAAATTCTTGACTATGTTGAAACACACAGTCTCTCTCAATACGTTTGTCATATTAATTTGTTACGATTGTTTATCCAGCACTGATCCCGGCCACCGGCTCACTCCGTATGAACTTAACCAGGAACCAGTTTTAATATATTACATGCTTACTGATTAATTATCCGCAAATTTTTTCCTTTTTTACTTTTTGTTTCTTTACTTTGTTTGTTTCTTCTTTTTTTTTTATATATAAATTCTAATTATATACTTTACGTGTTTCAACGCAGACCAAAAACCTTTCACTCCCTAACTACATCGGTGATTGTAGTCACAGCCTGATGGTTAGTAGCGTAAGATTCTGGGGGTCTGAATGCTGTAGCGTAAGGAAAACGCTTTTCACATTTCGTCGTGAAGTCGGCTATCGCCTGTTCGCAAATACCAAAATCTTCGTTTCGCAGTGCCTCCAAAGCCTTGGTGCATATTCCCAAGCTAACGCCCTCCAATCCGTCGATATGACTAGCCAACGAAAGAGCTTTCGCTTGAGCAGATGGATTAAGGAGATACAGCATTCGTGCACCTTGCAATAAATGCGGCAAAGATTTGCTGTTTTTCTTCAAAAACTCGCTGTTCAATTCAGCCGCATCAAAATTAGAGAATATCTTCGTCGTCTGACGTTTCACAACGTCCGCCATCGGCCCTTCGAGAGGATTTGCTGCCACGTGTTGCAGGAATCTCACGAGACAAGAGTGCAAGTCTGGGTCATTGGCGTCCAAATTATGGGCTCGTTTTATCGATTGAAGCATGAGCAGTGTCCGACCTGTAAAATTTTCAAACGAATATAAAGATTAGTGAAAATGAGCTGAAACCCGAACGATCCCTATTCTCAATTTTCTTTAGGATACTAAACAAGTTTTCTTTTTACCTTTACGAAAGTATATTTCAAACGCCATAAGATGAGTTTCTATTCTGTCCGCGGCGAGCTCCTGAAGGGGTTGCAAAAACTTGACCGCCTGCTCCAACGGTTCTTCGCACTGTTGATAAATTAGAAACAAATTGTGAAAAAATTACGTGTATGAATGTGATAGAAACTGGGATAATTACCCTCTCTAATTTTTCCGGGATCAATTCGTCGAGGGTAGGTTGTTCGAGATCCGGATCAGCCTGTTGTCGAGATTTATTATGCTGTTCTCTCTTCTCCTGGGCATGAGCAGCCTGTTGTTTCTCAAGTTCTGCCTTCCTGCGTTGCTTCCGTTGCTTGTTTCTCAGTTTCTTTAATTCCGACGGAGCCAAATTTTCTGTAAATTTAGAACAAAAAATTCTCAATTAATAATCAATAATTGTTACTGTATTTTCAATGTATGCAAAAAAAAAATATATATATATATATATCTCGCAACGAATGTATTCAAAATTCCATTCAGTTTATGCAACAAAGCAGAAAAGCTAATATAAAACTATACACGGGTCGTTCTCGAATCATTATTACGCTAATACATTCATTCTGCTCAGTAGGCATCACCGTTTTAATTATACAAACGGATTAATATAGTATTATAAAATGCGAAAATCACGAGCAACGCTTTCCAATTATATAAGAAAGAAAAAAAAAGGAATATATATTCAATGTACGTGGTATACGTACATTGTTCGCGAATAAGCGAGTGTGCTCTATGCTCCGTAAATTTGTACGTAAATAGCGAAGCAATTGCCTAAGAAGCATTCCTATATGAGGCTAGTTTTGATTGCGTTTTTTTCTTCTTTTTTTTTCGTTCTTTTCCTGACGCATTCTTACGTAAAAATTATTATACTCTTACGTTACATGCTTTTTTTTTTTTTAAATCTTTATTTCTTTCTCGACTTCTAAGAAAACTGTAAGATATCTAGAATTATAGAAACAATTGATGTAACGAGATTTTTTCTTCACTTCGCATTAATTACATATCATCGCGTTCTCGAAACCCATTTTTAGATATCGATACGTGGGAACATGGATGACAATAATATCGTAGGAAGCGATGACCGTGATCTATTCCGTACCTTGAAACAGTCAGCGTCGATTATAATAGCAATTAAATATAGATTTATAACACGGTCAGCGATATTTCCATCGTTTTCTCGGTACGGTGAGAATAGTCATTGCAGAGCACAGATGATTGAATCACATGTTACCTGCAGATTTCTCGTGTTTTAGGAACAGGGGAAAACGTTCACGCAATTAGTGGGCGAAATCGAGATTTGTAAACAAAAAAATATACGTATATAATAAATAATACCGAAAGAAGGAGGAATTCATCACTTGATTGTTTCAAAATTACTTTTACACTGTACGAAACGAGAGTCGTAGATTTGACCGTGTGATTAATTAATTAATTCACGCGAGGGGTGTGAAGCCTAATCAAGAATCAGATCTTATCGCGATTCGAGAGTACCATGAGTATCATTTCGACGAATATATGAATTTGATACTGTTGGAAAATGAAAATAAAATTGAAACATCACGCACGTAGGTATTTGATGAACGGAATTAACAAAGGCATTGGATATACCTTTACCTAGTCACCAGGACAGGCAAGGATCTCGCATTTTTCAGCCTTGGCTTAGCTAAGAGGACCTTGCACGCCTTATGAGTTTCTTCAGGAATGTGGATCAACCAGAATCACTCACGTATAGATATGATAATAGCTGCATTCATACAGTTTTCATAAAGATATACCATTATCGCTGTACATAAATTATCTCTTCTTTTTCATCGACGATCACGATCCTCAATTTTTATCCAGTTCAGGATCACGGTGTATCAATTTGCTTGTGTAAAATTGGCGAATCACTCGGAGCGATAAGCGTTCGGAATGAATGATCTGTGCAAGGGGCTGGGCATGCCTGTAAGGCACTCACGTGTCTAACTCGTTCACGTGTTGCACGTGAATTTATGCACGGTCAAACACGACTCCAGAGTGTAGCTCGAGATCAGATCTCTAAGGTGCAACGTGCATCCGGTTTTGCGAGGGCGTACAATGTGTAACCACAGTTTAACCAGTTCTTCGTGAGATTGTCGCTGCGTCTATGCAGGCGAGATCGAAGGTCGTAACGTGGTTTGTAATTAGTATCACCATGGTAATACACGGGATGGCCCATTTCACGTGTCATGAATGGGAGGGGCGGCTCAAAGTGGCATAACTTTGAAACTGTCCGACGTAAGCCCCTCCCATTTTCGACGCATCGAACGGGCCACCCTGTATATCTATACACGAGAGAATTTGTTTGTTTATCATTTTTAAGTTCACCACGACTTTTTCACTCTATCGCATCAAAGTTCACTGCAACTGTTTTTACAATTACGTAAGTACGACGAACGGAGCTGGAGGCTGCAAGGTCGTGTGAGCCAACCAAAAGAATTAGAGAACTAAGAGCAGCACTTGGATTAGCTACAGTAATTAGAGGGCAGCGAGGAGGTAAAAAAGTATTTTAATAACACCCGGAGTTTTAATGGCTGCGGAGTTACTTGTGAATACTCTTTGCGAGGGAGATAATTCTTTAACGACAATCCGCCTCATCTCGATTTCTAACTGAAGCTTTTTTTTATTTTTTTTACACTGCTAGAATTATCGGCTCGGCAAATAGATTATTACCATTTGATAATGAGACTAAACAAAGTGTTGGTAATGTAGTTCTAGTTTACGGAGCCCACGCACGTGCGGTAATGTCATTCGAGAAGAATTACGCAACCGTATATAGTTGAAACCGCGAGAGCCATAAATTGATATTTTTTCAGGTTTCATTATTTACTTGTTTTTTTTTTCTTTTGTTGGTCCGTTTTTTTTTTTTTTACTACTGAGAGATAGAGTATGGGTATCGATTTCAGGTTATAATGTAGTTCACTTGCGCAAACACAGTGTTAACACACGATCCCGGACCACCTCTAAACCACAAATGTACCTGCATGTGTGCGTGTTTGAATGGGTATAATTAGTTTTGACTAATAACTGTCAGTTTACGTTATAGTACACTGTTAAAAATATCTTGAAATTTCTTCGACAAACAGGAATGAAATTTTCAAATCTTGGTGATTCAAATGAAATTAATGTAAAACATCTTGAAATTTCGTATTTGTGTCTTAATATTGAAAAAACATAATCAGTTTTCAATCATTGTATCTCAAAATTGATATGGTTTTATCAAATTCCGAAACATACTAAGGTATTTCGGTCAATTATTAATAGTCCATCCAATTAAAAGCGTAAAATTATCATTTTTTGGTTCCTTCTGCAATATTTTATGATCCGATTCGGCAATTATTGTAGCAGTGGAAACCAATTTTTAAATGAAACTATCGTGAATTTTTTTATCACATAATGAGTATTCGGCCAAATTTTCGAAGTATTCTGTACATAAAATTTAGTATGATCTAGGCTATGAAATTTCCGAATGATTTTGAATTTTCAAAACTGTTATATGAATATTCAAATATTGAAAAAATTTTAACTTTAATATCCATAAAGTATATGTTAATTGTTTCACATACATTTTTATGAAACTCACCGATACCACGTGACGGTATTATTGTTGTTGTTATTGAATTGTTGACAGAAAAGAAATGAATACGTTATTTAAACGGGCACGTGAATATAGTTCACATATCTTTGTATGTAGCACGTTACGAAAGTATCGCACGTGACTGTTCAAGAAACGAAATACAAGATTGACAAATACATAAAGTCTAAAAACAAAAAAACAAAAAAAAAAGAACTGTGTAAAATCGGTTTTGTCGCTGAGGCAGAAGCGTGACTAATCATCAACTTCGTTATTGGCCTGTCACTTCAATTTTTGAACCTCATTCTCTTTCCGCGATTTCCTTGAGATATTTTCAAATATAATTGGACTGAAGAAAGAAGACAAAGTTCTCTGAAATATTGACGGAAGGTTTATAAATTTTAGAAACTCATCGGGCTTGATAAAAAAAAAAAAAAAAATGAGGGGAAGACAACGTGATTTAAAAAATGAACCCTGTTCTAACTTTTCGAGATATTCCTCAATGGCTGCAATTATTGAATCGAACGAGAGATTAAATTTCATACTAATCGAATAGGTGTGTCTAATGATAGATATTTGAATGGTGAAATAACGTCTTTCGTTAGACGCAAATGTTCTGGATATTCTATGAGATGCCGAAAGTAGCTGTTTTCTCGTAGTTTTCTCATAATTATAAAAAACTTTAACAATGCAGGAAATAATCGGTATATCATTCGAACGTTCGAGGAACTCGACTAACTGCAGTTACCTACAATATGCACTTATAAAGGTTAACCCAGAATAATAACCGGCCATGTTTGATCATACGGAGTAAACAATCTCCTAAAGGTATCGCCCACACCGATCACGAAATCATCAGAAACCCAGGGAACTTTCAAATTGAAAGATTTTTCAAATCAATAATTTTTAATGCAACACAATTTCAGCGAATTAAATAAATCAGGTGATTTTTTTTCTCTTTAAAAATTGAAGATACGAAATTTTCAATTAACTTTTGGTATTTCGTCGAATTTGTGTAATCTCAAATTAATTACATTTCATTTCTTCCTTATCAATTGAGTTAATTTTCATAAATTCAAGTGAATTAAAATTGTATCATGAGCCCGTCGACAAAGTCTTGACCTTCTTTATTACAGGTAAGAAATCCAATCGAATGACCAGATGTTCGATAATAGAGAGGTACCTGTTGCACAACGATCGAATGGTTCAATTTCGAACGCAATTTAATAAGCCACGGGAAGTTTCGCTTGATGGAACAAAGCCAAGAGGAAAGTGAAGCCTGAACGTAGAGAATGTAAAAATCATCAAGTTTGATTTCGAACATCGATGATTTGCTCTTACAATTAAACACCATAGTTTGAACGAGAAATCGTCAAACTGACTCCATCCTTGCAAAATAATTAAGCGGCAAACCAGTCTTTACGCGCGGAGATCCGCAAAGCGGAACTTCAGCATCGCTATTAACGATCGTTAACCCGTCGTTTGTATCTTACTGCCTCGAAGCAAGCTCGACATGATCGATTACGCGTATAGCTTATCGTTAGAACGCGATCATTGAACAGGAATATCCGGTCGCTCGGACCAGACAACCGTACAAAAACAGTAAGCATCGGTAACACATAGTCAAGTTTATACGCGGATGTGAATGTGAACGTTAATGAAAATAGCGGAAACTAAACTTTCTGCTGCAAGTGGAAGCAAAGCTGTTTTCACTGAAAACGGTCATAGCCCGAAGACTTTTAGAATTCGTCTAATCACGGTTAATAATGTAACCGAAGTTGCTCAAGCATTTTTCACCAGAAATAATTTCGTCACTTTTACATTCGTCGAATCGAAACGATATTCGTGACAAACGTTAGAAGAGGACAGTGGGAATCAGGCATTAACCGAGTCTTGTTTATCGCACCGACCATGAGACACCGGAAGGTCGTCATTGGCACCAAGTGCGAAGATTCCGATGATCGTGAATTTAAGTCTCGTATTGAGTGATTATTTGACGACTACGTGGTTCCACCTGCATCGTCCGCAGCCCATGGTGGGTCATGGGAAGGTGGTTACAAAAATAGCATCTTCAACGATGCAGTTTAAGAGCCGGATGGCCTCGAAAGGGTTAAACCGGACGGGGGGGAAAAAACCGGAGATGCGTATGTTTGGTTTTGTTTTTTTTTTGTCCCGTGGGGAGAAAGAAGAGTTTCGAATCCTGAAACCGTTGAATCCGTAACAAAGGAGACAATCCTGACATTCGAAACTGGAAAATAAAACCTCATCAACTCAGGCATTGAAAGTAAATACACACATCGTGTGCGAATTTTTCTTTCTTTTTCATACTTAACAATTCTAAAAGACGATTCAACTCAACTTTCCCCAATGTTTGCTGATGTATATAAAGTGCGTTTCTTTCGCAGAGGTGCAAGGTCATCAGCCGAATAGAGAAAATATAATAATTAAAGTAGAAAAAAAACTTTTTCAAATTTAACTTTAATTAGGATAACGATAAAAACTTGCATGCATTATATCTGTTGCAGTGAAAAAAAAAAATTGTACGTGACGTCACTTCTGGCCATTCATTTTCTTCTCGAGTTGGATGCTATTGGGATTTTTTTTCCCTTGATTTTATATATTAGTAGTTTGCAAAAGAATAATCAAGTCATATTTTTTCTTTTCTTAATTGTGAGAAAATTGAAGGAAATACAACGGATCGAAAATTACTACGTTGTGACCGTCACCCACGTTGTAACTTCGGTGATTATCATTTTTTAACGAAAAAGAAAAACCCACGATTTAATTATTTCGAGCTACTCTACATTATACGCGTATAGAAATGGCAAAAAAATAAATAAAAATAAAAATGTTGATGCAAAAGATCGCAATTCGAAACAGAACGAAATAGTCGATATCGAGACTCGTTACGTTGCGCAATACGTTAACGACAAATTTAAACGAGTTTTTGACGATTTGTGATACCGATTTCGTTGAGAGGAATATTCAATATAGTCAAACAGAGAAAGGCACCTTTATCGTATATCACATTGTCGAAGGAAACTACCTGATACAACTCAATGTACTCGACATGAATAAAATATGAAATTGACCCGAGTGGTATTTATGGTGAGTGTACAAAAGGTGCATTTTGCTATAACTGACATGTACATGTACGGTGGAAGTAGAGGATGAGAAAACGAAAAAAGAAAGCCTTTTGAGACTGAATAATAATAAAATAGAAACGTACTTTTTAAAATTCTCGTACCGTTTCACGAGCGTTATCATTTTACCCGTTGACTGAATAAACTTTCCACCTTTTGCAAACGCAAATTACCGTGTGGATGTAGAGGAGCTGTGTCGCACCTCCTCGGTTAATACGCGTCGAATGTAGACCAACTGGGTATTGTTCTCCGTACCTTATGCATGTACTCATCATGTGTTGTATTTTTTTTTCTCTCTTCATACGACCGTATGGGGGATACGGGGGCCGTCGATGCCCACCTACATACATTACCGTACTTGAGTTGCATGTCAATTTCAAAGATCTGTTTGGTGGACATCGCTGCCGCGGAAAGACGCTCGACTCTCTCGACCGCATCGAGAATTTGTCAGAAATTTGGTGAGCATCAAGAGTTTAATATTGAAATTCCAAATTGGAATGAAAAGGAAACTGCTAGGCCTGATCCACCGTGATCTTGAAATTAACTCACGACCTGATTCCCAGGCCAGTAACAAGCGCTTTATGTTTAATACATTTAATTATCTCTAAAACTTTTGCTTTCTTTTCTATTGTTGAGAGAATAAAGTTTCATTTTTTTTTTCTCTCCTGCAGTCTAGTTCAGAGAACGTAGACTGATATCTCTCTCGAGAGTTTCTCGTAGCAAATTCTAAAACTACAACAACACGTGATTAACTCGTGTGTATCTTTTTCTCTTCTCTGAGCAATAATTGCATCCGACGATACGATCATGACGAGCGATGAGTGTTGAGAGGAAAAAAGAAGATGCAGCAGCAAACCGGGTAGTTTCGTAAACGACGATTTCGAGAATTGAATCATTCGATGAAAGTAATAAACACCGATCAATAATGCCGGAACCGCTGCGATTCTCGGTAAGATGATTAGATGGTTTCCGAGACTCTTGGCGACCTTGTCGATGATTCAGAAGCGTCGAAGCTCATGCACGGCGTGAAAAAGGTGGCAGTGATCTTCGGTCCTGCCGTCACGAAATAGTCCGCGTCACTGTGTATAATTGACGTCACGAGATAGACGATCATCGCGATCTCGAATACGACTATGACTGGTTTGGGAAAAATGTAATCCTGCGCAAACAAATGACGGTTGATTACTATTTTTCTCGTTAAACGAGCAAGAGTCATCGAGTCCATCTCCGTATCGCAACGGCTATTTTTATAGCTCTGGTATTTATGTACCTTATATTATTGACATCCTCGGAAACTTTCATTTATGGAAATCGATCATTTCCGTTTTGTAACCAGTAGTTTATAAATGCAGTTATTGCATACGGTTAACTCACGTGCATAGAATAGATCGAAAAATTATAGCCGTGACTTTTTTGTTTCCAACATTTCTATAAGCATCCGAGCATATAGAAAGTCTGGGTACGTAGATATAGACAGAAAAGTAAATTTAAAAATTCTTCAGCATTGTCTATTGTGTAAGATGTGTATATTAAAAAAAAATTCAAGAGCATCAAACCGCAATTTAATTTAATTAACTCAGTTGTTATAGAAAAGTATGGAAAGTTTGTAATTTCATAAAATTAACCAAAACTTGAAACGAAATAACTATAGCGAGTTAACAGTGTTGAAAGATGGAAAAGTTATGATTTCAATAACACACCTACACCAACATTCCTTAATTGCTAATATTTCTCATTGTCAGAGCAATAATAACGAAATATTTTCAGCTATTGACTCACTTCGCTATTATGCCTCGTTTAATCGATCAATCAATCAATCGATCAATAGGCGTTGTAATTTTCAATGAATGGTATATTCTTCTCGAAATTCCTTAACGTTCAACAATTGAAAAATTATTGTTTAATCCGACGATATTATCTTTTCGCAAAATTTTCTATTGTATCGACGCATAATGCGATAATCAATACCGGAAATACTTCGGTCAGATGAAAAAGATGGGAATTAAATAGAAAATAAGAAGAAGAAGAAGAAGAAGAAAAATTACGGTACAGCCCGCGGCACTTTACATGCAGTCTGTACAGTTGGGTATAACCAGGTCTATAAGTTGGAGGGAAAACACCGGCGTGAGTTGAACTAGCGGCTTCAAACACGAGGAACCGGGGGTTTCGCGGCAGTCAAAGACAGTCCGCGACCAGAACACGACGTACGTTCGTCCTGGGCTTCGTCGTCAACGCGCTATTCGCGCGCGAGTATCAACTCAAACATTCACTATAGTGTGCCAAGAAAAAAAAAAAAAAAATTACAATTATATTTTTTTTTTAATATATATAGTGAAGTGATTCAAATTCATTTGTGTTATGGAAATACAAAGAACTGATTACCAAACTATATTCAACTGACACAAAAGAGACGAAAAAAAAAGAAAAAAGGAAAAACAAGTTTCGTGGATGATATCGACGAAAACGGCCTAATGGTAATGACAAAAAAAAAAAAAAAAAATTAAAAATAATTATGAAGTTGATTTATATCTCTCCAAGCTAGACACAGGATATGGGAGCAGAGTAATGTGTATCATTAAGTTATTAACCGTCGTAAAATAAAAGAAAATTTCAGTACACAAGACAGAGACAAGAGAATCATTCGGTACAGAATTTATCTCGAGTAGTCTACGATATTTCTTTCTATACGTGTATGAATTTTGTTGTTGAAGTATTGAAAAGCGGAAATCCTGTCGATATAGTATAGATCCTTTATTTTTTCCTTTTGCAAGTACAAATTTACCCGTTTGTTAGTAACGTTGTATGCTCTGCGGATTTTATACCATGGACTTAAAACTATTACCGTAGGTAATGTAACTTTCACTTTATCAATTATGTATCTAAGTTCTACGTGGGGTATTATAGTGGGTATAATAATCTGTATACTTATAAAGAAATTATCAAAAGTTATTAGACTAACTAATTATCTCGTTGTTTGTATACGATGTTTCGGATGTAATTTTGTAAATTTATCGAAATCGATCAATTATTATTGTATCGCTATTAATCATGAATTGAATAGTTCAAAGGGGAACCATACACCCTTAAATTTTCAAAAAAGTCATTTTTTATACTTTTGAATGGTTTTCACGTGATTTTAGGTAGATTTTTTATTCCTGTCTATGATGCACGAAATGAAATCTACCGGTGGACCGCGATTTTAGTTTTTCTGGTCTCAAACCGTTTGGTAAAGAAATTTTTCCAATATGAATAGATAACTTTTTCGTAACTTTATTTTTAATCGAGTTATCACGAAAAGTAACTCATGAAGACAGAAAAACGCTATTTTATTCGAAAAAATGATGAATATCTGGTACAATTCGGATCGGATCAAGAAGTTCTCTGTTCATTTTGAGAAGGCCTCTTTACTGGCATCTTAGACAAACAAAAAAAAACATGAAAAATGACTTTTTTTTTTTGCAGTTTTGATTTTTTTGACATTCAAGGCGTACGTTACCCCGTTAACTTTATCCATTTTGTTTTGTTTTACCGTTCAAGTAACAACCCGCTACGAGCGACAAAAGATTTTGTAAGAACGGAATAGTAGTAGTAGTAGTAGTAGTCGTAGATTAAAGATACATACGTGAGAACGTGTGAAATTTCGAATGGTGTAATTATCAGATTATGTTATAGTGAGCCTGAATTGTTTAAGACAAGATCGAATTGTTGTCGTGGGCTTCTCTTTGTCGCGAGTATTCAACAACTCCCACATATTATGTGAACATAGTGGTAGTACATAAGAATAAGAAGAGAAGAAAAAAAAAATTTTTTTTTTGTTGTGCAAACGGATACCTTCGGTACAGGAGAAGCTTCAAGAGAGACAAACACTCGTTAAAATTATAACAATCGGGACACACAACTCGTTGTTACAACATTAGCCTTTAATTACGTGAACTTGTACATTGATGACAAAGATTGATCAAAGAGACATGCAAAATACTGAAAAAGCCATAAAAATTCTATTTTAGTGACTCTGCAAACGACTTTTTTTTTTAAATCCCATATTCTGTATAGAAAAATAACCATTCGTGGAATCACTGCGTGAATCCGAAGATATTCTAAGGAGCAACAGAAATCCTGAAGGATTTCGGTCAGATGCTTACGAGAAATCTGACAATATAACCGGATTTTAATTTGAAAAAAAGGGAATATTCAGTATGAACAATTCTAATCAATCAATTTCAGTTATTAATAGCAATGAACGTGAACTTGGTATAAACAATATGATATTGAATTGCGAGAGGTTGATTTCTTTTTTCATTTTGCCTTCTTCTTCTTGATCATCACTTTACAGTTACTCGATGTTCGTTGTTCGAGGATCTAAATAAAACCGCGTATTTAATACAGGCGCGGATCTAGACTTTTGATTTAGGGGGGGTCAAGGTTCCGTGGGGGGAGTTTCCGGGGGAAAAAGTTGTATCAGCTGTGTTATCAGTCATGGAAAATTCATATTTTCGTTTTTTTACTGTTATTTTTGGGACGCAAGGGGGGGGGTCATGACCCCTGTGACCCCCCCCCTGAATCCGCGCCTGATTTAATAAACTCTCGAACTATTTCTTATTTTTACGTAAGCAACGAGTTTCGCGTATTGTATTTTTAAGAATCGTCCTAATAACATGCGATCAACTGCTACGCAGTCCAGATTCGATACGTCGATTCCAGGACCTCACATATACGGAAGTGTCAGACGATCGCCTTTTAAAAATGACTCGACAGTATAATTAAAGAAATGACTGGGTTACGAGATACATTATGTGAACGTGTGATTTTAATTATATGCACATACACGCATACGTCAGGTCTGCACAACGTGACGTGTGGAAGATATTGTTTTCAACAGGCATTTAATAAACTTTGTTTATTCGATATTTCGTATGTCATCACCTTAATTGCCGGAGCAAACGAAAGAAGAAGAAAAAAAAATAAAGAAACGTATCAGTGAAGATACGTGATTCGAAGAAGTTACACATTTATCGGTAATTAATTCATATTCGCGGCTCTGTTTTAAACGATCTCATCCTCTTCACACACGATAATGACTCCCATACGAAGAAAGAAAGAAGAAGAAAAAAAATCAGTGCCTGTGGGCAAATTGTACATTAACGCTTGCATGCATCGTCGCACGTCCCGTCATTAGAGACGGTGCAAATGGAGCTCTCGTTAATTAAGAGAATAAAAAAAAACGATCCATCAAATTGGGTCAAATAGACATCCGATTGACGGATTTTCTCGCTATACCTTCCGAAGTCTCGATTTGAATAAAAAAGGATTCTCTATCTTTTTTTGAACCACCGAAGGTCAGGGGTGCGTTGATATACTTTCCCGACTCTGTACCGCAGTTTCCATTACCCGTATAATTAACAAAGCCGTATTAATTGTAGCGCGAAGGTTCGTGCGGCACGGTTTAAACGACCCGGGGGTCTCGGTGTCATTCTTACTAAAAATTCTTGCCCAATTTTATATCCCAGACAAGCATCCGGCGATATTTAGTCCGACTATGATCAGAATTACAAGGGCAAATGTTAAATGTTACCGCCTTTAGTCCCCCAGTTTCGCAATGATTCAACGACTCACGTAGAAATTGACTTTTTTTTATCAGGGAAAAGAAATTGATAAAAAAATTGCAGATCCCATCGTAGTTTATGCGTAGTGTCGCGTGAATTGCTCAGCCTAACAAACATGGACTGGTTTTTTTTTTTTTTTTTTTTTTTTTTTTTTTTTTTTTGTTTCTTTCTGACGAGGGTCAACAAACTGGACGACGCTAATTAGCTGAAATAACAAAGACAAGGCTGGACTCTTCGCGAGTGCACATAATGTCGAAGAGATAAAAAAATCCAGAGGTCGAAAAACATGGGAAAAATTCTTTCGAATTATATCGATTTTTTCTCATTTATAGAATTTATCGGTCCAAGCGATACCGATCAATTAATCTTAATTGTCTCCGATTCCAGGTATATTGAATTTTTATTGCAAATTTGAACTGTGAATCACACAGCCTTGTATTAGAATTATCGCAATCGGTCGATTGATAATTTATTACTAAGTTAGTAATAAATTAGTTATTACCACGATCACGCGGTGATCAGGGTCAATCGAAATTTCAAATCTATCGCAATTTAACACGGACCAAAGATCTCAGATTGTTTAATATTCCCGTAATTTTATGAGCGCTTATCACGTCATGGGCTAATAGCGATTCGACCGAGATGCATAAAAGGAGTTTATTTTCGTATTTGTCTCACATTCCTGATCGCAGCTGTATGACGATGCATCGATAAAATTAATTACTCAATAATATAGTTTGGATTAAAAAAAAAAAAAAAACTGTTATTCGAACTGCGATAATTATACACGGCTCCAATTAAATTAATTCGAATACCCAAGAAAATTTGCATAGCAAACAATAATTCGATGAAAAGTAAGAAAAATGAAATAAACAAGAAAAAATCCCGTTTCGAAATATCGCGAATGAAGTTTAACACAAGTTACCCGTCGTGGGAGTCGGTCGTAATGATACCGTCGAGTAACACGCAACACAATTTAAATAATATGTACTAAGGCTACATAAACATGATTTAACCCGAGTCGTCGTGTGCTATTTACGAGGAGGCACAAGGGTCCACGAGAATCACTGCGCATCTACAACGCACACAAATTCAAATCTACACCCACTGTTACTTTACAATATGAATAAACTCGCTACAGAGTGAGACGGAGATGTAAAAGTAAGAGACGAACGTATTATGCAACCGGTAGAAGCAACCCGGTCAATGCCAAGGTGATCTTCTCTGCCGGAGGCTGCGATCATTCTCGCCGCTCATCTTTACCGAATTATTATAACTATTAATTGTTCGGTTATATTTTGTTTTTTTAATTAATTTTTTTCTTTTTCTTTACTATTACTACTACCGATCGTACGTGATTGATAAACAATCAATTTTAGACTATAATTAAGGCACTGTTGATCCAACTTTTATAACAAAGCCTTCAGGCACACAGTCAGATTTATATTTATCGCGTATACAGGTACCGTTGATTTTACGTATTGATATCCGATAATCGGATCGGGATATATTTAATATTCTAATGAGAGGATACATAAATTGAAGCCGGAAAGGTCGGACTGGTTTTGCCAAAATATCCCCAGGGGCCTTCGACATTGTTACGTGTATCGCGAGCATATTGTAAGATCAAAAGTTGTGGTGACGCGGTATAATTAAAAAAAAATTAAGGCATTCAAGAGAAGCAAAAAAAAAAAAAATTCAAACGCCGATATTTCAGAGTCCTGAAATTCTTCGAATGCAACACGACTGACTTGTTTTATGATCTCACTATTTTACGATCGTCTGTCTGCAGTTTTGGGTAATCAAAATTGTACAAAAATAAAACAAAGTCTGTTAAAATTGCTACAAGAAATTTATAATTTCATCTTACATAATTACTTAAACGGTTAACGTCTATGATTCAATCTCTTGACATTATCACTTTAAAAAGTCAAGAACTAGATTTGAAAGAGAACGTGAACGCGTTAATCCTCCATCACGGTTATAAAACAAAACAAAAAAATGAAAAAACTTCACTTTCCATATTATGTTAATTGAAATTGAAATATATAAATTGGTAATTAACTCAACCTTCGCGTAATAAACGTTTTCATTGATATCGATAATAATATACATTTTTATATTTCCTATTGTCTCTGTTATATGAAAATGTTTGAAATTAGTTACAGGACATACCCATACGTAACACGTTGGTGTATCGCGTATATATGTAACTTTCGCACGGTTATATCCGTACATATAATCTAGTTTTCCAAGCGTTCAGATCTATCGATCTTAAAACTAGGAAACTAAAACGTCGGGTGTGTGTGTCTAAAATACAAGGAAAGTGTAACATAACGTATAGCATAAAAAGAAGAAGAAAAAAAGTACTCTTCAAAATGCTAGTAGTCTGATCGTGTCGTGTGTCGTGTCTAGCAGCGACACAATGCAACGAGATCAGGTGAATGTCGCACGTTTGTTGCACACAGGCTTATAAATCATACACACACACCCACACACGTGTGTGATACACCTTCGTATATACACACTCGACACAATCTATTTTTGAACGAATGAAAGTATAAACGCTCCGCACAACCTGTTCCTTGAACCTAAACGAAACCCACGTCGCATAAAATATGTATTTTACATTATATCGATATTGCGACACAATATATAAATCATTTCATCTTCCGCACAATTTAATACAAAAACACACACGCATCGATTTTAAGAAGAAAAAAAAAAAAGACACGCGAGGAATAGGGAAAGAGCGAAAAATCACATTACGATCGACGTGCGTGTGCCTACTTGCAACCTTTTTTTTTATTCTCTTTTACCTATTCCTATCCTAATAACCGAGGAATAGCATCAAGCTGACGCTAGCAGCTACAGTCAGCAGCGAAAAACTTCAAAATTCTCCGGAACTGTTCATTGACATAATATTCCACGAAATAAAAATTTTCTAGCCTCTTATATTGTCTCATTTCAATTGAATTCAGCACTTTTGGTTGCCAACTATGCCTGCTAGCTTCGATCAAGATCCGGGTTAGGTCACCGAATCTATCGGCACGTTTCAAGGCTCCCGAAAAATCGTACGAACTATAAACTAGTGAGCGTTTAGTGAATCTAGGATATGAAGAAAAAAAAAACTATTCGATGAATATAACTATATTATCAAAAACGGGAACGTGACTCGTGTATTTTAGTGGGCACACGCCAGCCGGTTCAAGAGTGGCCGGGTTATTAACGACGTAAGAAAATTAATGCTGTTCAGTGAGCACGACGTGAAACGAGAAGGAAAGTAGCTGAAAGCGTAAACTAAATTAAATAACGCCGTGGCCCGGTCGAACACACGCGCTACACGGACACCCCAGAGGTTGAGCAAATGTCTGGCATTGTCGAGGAGCCCACGTGGTGTGCGTGAGTGTAACCATGTAAGATGTAAGAGAATACAATGCGGTACCGAGAGACTCGCGGAAGTTGTGATTTTACCTGGTCAATAATCAGCCCTCAAGGATATGAAACGAATTCCGCAGGAAAAATAATCAATGCAACTTCGTTCTCACGATTTATTTAGCGATACAACGATATCCACGTATGATTTTTTGCCGACCTTTTGACTCATGCTCTCTCGATTCATGGCTGAAGATTGTAATTGTAATTGTTTGAACATGTGAGACTCGAGTGAAGCCGGTTCGAGGGGTAAAATCGGTATAATACAATCGAAAATATTGTTAACGGTATCTTAGGTATGTAACATTGGCATTACTCTACTATACGGTTTGTTAATATAGAAAGTTGAACGTGTGAACGACATGGACCAGTAATTTTTATTCGCTGCATATATAACCAACGACGATATCTGCGATGCAAACACGATCATTTTTGCAAAATTATAACAAAACCAAAATTATTGTTTTTTTTTTTTTTAATGGAAATAAAATAGTGTTCAGTGTGTGTCACGCGATCGTTAAAATATAAACTAGTGAAAGGAAAAGTTTAACTATAAAATAAAATATTTATATTTATATTTATATTTAAAACTGCGAGTAGACAAGGTCGCGGTTTTATAACCCGAGACCGAACACTAATTAATGAATGGAACACTAAATATGACGAAATATGTATATTTTTCTTTCAATCTTAAAAGCGTTCTGCAACAATAGCTGTGTGTACGAAACTATACCGCGGATCGCGGGCACAATGCCACCTGTTGTGCCAGCGGGCCTCAAATTCTAGATCTTGATAGTTTCGTAATTATATGTATAGTCGAAATTCGTAGACTGGCCCGAAGCTTTCATCGTCTAATAACCGGTCCGCGAATCATACGGTGTCCATTTATAGCGGGGGCGTAGAGGTTACAGTGCCGGGATTAAGCAGATAACAATCGCGAATAACCCCGATGACTCTGAACTCTGACGTAGGTAATAATGCTGTACGTATAGGTGACTCAGAGGTGTAAAACTTGATCGGAAATCGTTACCGTCTGATCTATACTAATCCCGTTCCATCGTCCTTGAGGAAACTTGACTTAACTTCGTGGGAACGGGAATGAAAACTTGATTGAAGAGAAGAAGAAAAAAAACTATAGCGAAGTTGATGCATTTAACCACGTGTTTGTATCATATTTATAATCAACCCTTCTCAATTTACACGTGTCAAGGATCTGAATATGAGAATCTAGACTGTGTGAATGATGGACGAAACCCACGTACGTACGACGTAAGAGAAATGGAACAACGAAAGGTGCAGCCTTTGTGGTACCTACGGTCGCAAAGTCACGATTTTACAATCCATACAAAACGTGACCCAATACATATACGTACACGAGAGGTCTTGCATTCGGACTGATATACTCGCAACATTTCATTTCATTACATTTCATTTACTGCCATGCAGCCACGGAGTCTATTTCCTCTGGTATACGAGTCATTGCAAACTATCGGTCCACACTCCAGTGACCTGTGAATGTTTGTAGACCGTTCACCGAGATACTGTTGCTGTCTAGCGATCTGGAGGCGAAAGGCGTGGCACCTCGCTATATTTCAGCATTCCATTATGTGTATAGCAATTTTATTTCTATCTATGTATACGTAGGCGAGAATTTTTGTTTTAAAGTACAAAATCTATGTTTCAGATGGGATTCGGACGTATCGATAATATGGTGGTGATAGTGATCGCCGCTGCAGCTTGTGCTTCGGTCATCAGAGCATCTATAATCGATAACGACAAACGAATATCCGATGACAACAAAACCACATCATACGATGAATCTAGTCAATCGAACGATAAGAATTACAGCACGATATCGAGCACTAGACAAGAGAAGAAGGTGATACAGAGACTTATCGGAGGTCACGTTAATCATCAGAACGCGATAGGGTCGAAAAAAGATCGAGAAACCTGGGACGACGGTCTGATGATGTCGTCTGCCGGAAACGGAAAGGAAAAGACACGCGGGGATGAAGATGAAGAGGAAAAAAAGACGCTGTCGCAGCAGGTAAAAGAGGGAAAATACGGCCTCATACAGAACGAGATATATCCGAAACAGCCAAAACGACCGGGGATCATAAGCTACCTGGGTAATCCCGAAGTACCCAAAGATACTAGAAAAAACTACGGAGGCTTGGAAGAGGAGGAGATATGGCTGGCTGAAAATCATCTCCTGGTATTGAGGGGCGGTAGGTTTCCAGATCACGGTGCAAAACCGGTCAACAAGGGGTCAAAGTGGGAACCGATCGACGACTACAAGGCACCACCGCGTCAAGTCAAGATACCAAACAGGCCAAAAGTACCGCCGCCCTTTCCGGTACAGCTCACTGAAGGTGGACCCGTTCAGATCATCGGAGCAAACGGGTCCGTTACAAACGTCAACGACACATCGGACTACGACGAGTACGCAAATTATCCAGAGGGATTTTACCCAGGCGAGGCGCCGTTTTACCCGGCCCCGTCAAACGCCTCGGACCTAGGTGAAAACTCTACCGAAGAATCGTATCCCGGAGCCGAGGGAACGGTCGGACCGTTTTACCCCGCGTTACCACCCGGAACTGTCTATTTACCGGCGCCGAGTAATCAATCGGAATACGAAGACGAGGATCAGTCGATCTACTACCCTCCGCCGTACAGCTTCAAGTACAAACCGGAAAACGAGAGCGCGGTGCCACCCGGGCCTCTGGTGCCCGGGATAATCCTACCCCCGCCGCCAAACTTCTTCGCCTCCCTGGACGACGAGGAGAAGAAGCCAAAGGTCAGGTACGAGAGGCCAAAGACCACGACTGAGCCTCCGGAAACCACGACGTACCCCCCGCGACGGAAGACTACGAAACCGTACAAAACCCGTCCCACCACGATCCCCCCACCACCCAGGGTCACCTCGACCCCGAGGTACGAGACGACGACCTCGAGACCGGAAAAACCCACGACGATATCGCAGACCGATTATTACGACGTGCAGACCGAGGTGGAGAACCACCTGGTCGATTTGGGGGCCCCTCAGGGCGGTCAGTGGTCGGCTATCGTCGGAAGCACGGCGGTCCCGTTGCTCGCCTACTACGCGACGACGTCGTCCCCCGTGGAACGTACGAGGAGCAGTGGACAGACCGGAGGAGTGGAGGTGAAGAGCAACGGAAACGAAAACAACGTCGATAAGAATCGGGCCTCTTATTACTACTACGAGGAAACGAGCACGACGACACCGGCTACCCCGATTTACTACAAGACGAACACCGAGGCTCCTTCCGCCTACTACAACGTCGAGCCTCTGGCATCGTCTCACAGAAAACCGAAGAAGCAGTACTACAGCGTCGAGATGATACCGTCGCAACAGACGAGTAGTAACTTCGATGTCAAGCTGAACTACGACGAGAACAGTCAGAGATACTATCAGCCCACCATCAAACCGTACTACACCACGCAGAGGCCGAGGTACTACTACCAAACGCCTCAAAATCAGCATCGGTACGATTACAGAGAAGAGCAAGATCTCAAGTCGAATCCGGTCTATCGGTACAGCTACGACACGACGGATAATCGTGAGAGTTATCAGAACCAGGAGATAAGGGAGGACCAGGGGGTCTATGACTACCACCAACCGCCGAGCACCAATGGTCAGTATTACGACTACGATACTCAGTCCGTGGAGAAACAGAAGACCGATGATCCGTACTTGAAGCAGAGGATCGTCAACACGACCCCGAATCCTCAGCACGCTTATTACACGAAGCAGGATGAACAGCTTCTCGATGATGTTACGAAGCAGTATTTTACTATATTTGGTAAAAAATTGCCCGAAACTGTCTTACCGAGCACCACGCCTTTGTACAGAGTCGTGACGACGACCGAGAGCCCGATTAGCCATGTGAACAACTACGTACCGAACCAGTACAACCCTAACGTAGTGCAGCACTTCAAGCCTCCGAAGGTAAAGGTGCACTACGGGGATCAGACTCAAAGACCTTTCTCGCTCGCGGGAGACACTCTGGTCAATTACAGAAATCCTCGCCCTCCCATAAACCCGGATGCTGAGTTTATCTCGGTTCCTAATAAACCGCAGAGACAGAGGCAGGGGTACAGGACAGATCCGATACAGACTCAGCGGGAAAGCTATCGCGGAAGATACAGAAACCCTGGTCCTACAATATCATTGGCTAATGATATCGCAGTGAACTACAGGGATCCCAGACCGCCGATAAACCCCGACGCAGAGTTTATAAATCCAACGATTCAGCAATTGGGTAATCAGGGGAACAGAGGGGAAGGCGGAGGTTCGTATTTCGCTTATCAATTGCCCGGGAACGGAGGACATTTTTATTTCCTCACACCACAAGCCATCTCTCAAAGGGGAGATATCAACGGCGGACGTTATATTTACTCTAAACCTACATCGCCGAGAATCATTAGACGCAGACGGGTTCCAAACGACGGTTGAAATGTTGCGAAATAATGAAATAATGAGGAGAAAAACGAAGGCAGTATACAAATGTATGCCATAAAAGTTGATAAACGAGATAATAATAAATACCTATTGGATATGTCGAACAAATAAATGGGTGTCATATACACGTCCAGTTTGCTGTATCAGCATCAACGATCCCTATATAATATTTATTTTTGTATATATAGTTTAATTTAATTCATTATTATTATTATTATTATTATTATTATTGTCAAGATTTTGTTAATCTTTTATTTATATTTAGGGGGGAAAAAAACGTTTCCTTTCTTTTTTTTTCAATATTTAAGTAGAAATCGTCTTTATGTATCAATGTTACGATTGTGTGATTAAATTTAACTACTATAATTACTCTACATGCTTATTATTATTATATTACGCATGTATAAACATTTGTATGTTATCTGTGATTAAAAGAATCTTTTTTTTTCGAAGTACTGCATAAAACTGGAATATTTATGTAATTTTATTGATTGAGAAACAATAGAAACAATCGATCGGATACTTTTTTTTTAAATAAAATATTCTCAATTATTCATAAATTAATATAGTCTAGTAGGATTTTTTTTTTCCACTTCTGATGATATGAGAGAAACGAGAACGACAACGTATTCGGATCAGTTACATAGTTTGAAATGAGATTCCTCAAACAACGGATGTTTATCAATTTGCATACTGTGTTTGAAAAAGCTATCGATTTCTTTTCCTGTTAACAATGTTAAATTAAATACCGCCTTGACCCACTTGAATCAGTGTTAACGATTTTTTTTCGCTAGTTTACCTAGTGAAATTAATTCTGTAAATTTGTAATTAACACGCGGATAGGAAAAAACCGAATTTATTAGGTATAATCGAAAGTGAAAAACTCACCGGTGTCGATCTCCTGCGTCTGGGTCGGATCTGGCAACGGATAATCGTTTAACCTTAGGTAAACTTCTATCGCACACTTTGCTGCTTTGAAGTAGAACGGATGTGACCGTAAGACGTCTTCGAGTCTTAATAATCCGACGTAAGAACGCAACGTCATCTTTCTCATGCAATAAGTGTGAAAGTCGAATTGATCCTCCATTATTTCAGAAAAATGCTGCGGAATTATAAAAGTTATCAAGTAATACCAATGATTCAATGGTCTTGGAAATTAAGTCTTCAACTATTTTCCTCACCCTGTCGACTTCGTGACACTTTTTCAAAGCTTCTCCGTACTTTCCAAGCCGCTGATACGCCCTGGCAGCCTCAGTCTGGAACCACATGCACTGCATTTCGTTCAGATTTTCCATCGCAGGTACCCCCTCCCTGGTGAATTTCCCGCACGTCTCTTCCGCCTCTTTGATTAAATCCGCGCGTAGCATGTATTTGGCACATTTTGAATTTATGTAACGATCCGCAGTGTCCAGTCCCTGCGCCTCGTCTAGCCACTTGTAGGCCTCCAACACGTTGCCTGCATGCTGAATGAAAAATGAAAAATAACGATTAACAAACGAATCTCCTCCCGATTCTCTGTCGACAAGATCGAATCTCACTTTATAAATTCTCCCCTTGGTAACAAAGAGCTCTATCAGAGTCGGCGTGTGGTCTATAGCCGCGTCAATTTCTTTCAAAGCTAACTCGGTCAAACCGAGGTGGTCATAGTGTTGGGAAAGATAATAGTAAGTCCATAAAAGAGCCGAAGCTGGTTCGCGAGGAAGATCTTTATCCTCGTCGCTGAAGTGGCCGTGCGCCTTCAGAGCATCTACGTACTCCAGGAGCAGCGTCTGTATCGTGTCAACCTTCTGTTGGTCCTTGTAAAGCGATCGCAAGTTGACGAAAAGGGGTGGGACGCCTTTGTGGAGACCTGAGAACCAAGAGACGATTCAGTTTCACCCTGTTTTTATATCGATTCACAAAATACAAGTTCAGAGCTCGGGGTTTCGCACCTTTCCTCAAGTACTGGTCTACCAAGGCTTTGAACTGTTCTCCCGTTGCATAATTTAACTGTAATCGTCTCGGAGCCAGAGCCCTGGGGAACAAGTCCTGATACCGTTGAAGCATCTCGAGGGTTTTTTCCGGGGTGGCGTGCCTCTCGGCATCCGCGAGCTTGGCGTAGTACGTCGTATTCTCAGGATTAAGATTCAACAAATCGCTGAAGACCTGCTCAGCTTCGGTATACTGTCCCATTTCCAGTCTCAACTTTCCTGTAAAATTTAAAACATAAAATTTAATCAAATATACACAAGATCTCGCCTTTGGGATCGACAAAACTCACCGTAGGTCTCTTTGACGGTAATTTTGTCACAGATTTGGTCGCAATATTTGTCAAGATGCTTCAAGGCCTGCTCGCTCTCCCCAGACTCCTGGATCACCAAGTTTTGGTACAGGAGCAACTCGCTGTGCTCGTAGTCGTAACAACTCTGAAAAAAATGTATTTAGAATACTCGGAACAGAATATCAACAAGATTCGATTAAAAAAAACTTAATCAACAGCGAATCTCACCATTTGGGAATTACGAAACGTGTCCAAGATCCTCAGAGCCATTTCGTAGTCTTTCAACAAATGATACGACATCGCGAAGCCGATCCAAGAGGCCCGTTGCGTAGGGCGAAGCATGAACAACTGGTACCTCGTGTCCTGTTTTACGTTGAAAAATATCGTTAGGAAAAGAACGGAGAAGCTAGAGTCAAAATCGAGGTATAACAAACCTTGTATCCGTCAAGATCGCGCATTTGAATCTGGAGTAACGACAAATCTCTAAGAATTTGTATATTGTCCTTGTCCCACTTGAGCGCGTTGCGATAGCACTTGATAGCTTCGTCATACTTTTTGTCCGATCGTTGAAGAAGACCGTATACATGCCAGCAGACATGGGACCGGAGGTCGTTCCTGAGTCCCCGTCTGACGTGGTCGTAAGCTTCCTCCTTGCGGCCTAGACAGTTGAGTGTCAGCCCCTTCATCGCCAGGGTTTCCCCATGCTCGCTGTACTTTGGGTTTGAAAGTATTTGCTTGGCGAATTTCAGCCCATTTTTGTATTGTTTGTGCTCGTAGCATCTCTGAAAAAGAAAATAGAAAATTTGTCGATCTTTATTTTTCTCGAAAAAATCATGTGAGATAGAATTTTTTGGTTTGGGGGGATAGATTCTGGTCATTACGTAAATCTGTTGGGTCTCGAACGGTTTTATATCGAGTTATTTGTAATGTTTTTAAAGAGTGCTTGATCATTAGGGCACCGACGAGGTTCCGAGGCATGGTAGCCGGGGAGTGGGGTGAAAAACAAGAGTATTTTGGTCGTTTGTTACTCACCAAAATTCGCTTGAATAAGGCATTTTCTTTTGGTGGTAAGGGATTGCTGGATGGCATTTTTGTATAAATACAAAAATATAGGGCCTATTACACCCGTTAAACTTAATTTTCACCGCAAAAACCTCGTGGCCACAAACCAAGAAGTCGATCTTAGATCACGTGATCATCCGCGACAATGATATTCCGCCGGAAACGCTGAACTCACGGAGCCGCCAAATTCAAATTCCACCCATTACGTAATTCGATTATTCTCTCTTCACTTTATTTATTTATCCACAATTATAAAATAACCGGACATAAACTTATTGAAACGTTTGATACTATCGTTTATTATTGAAACAAGTCGCAAGAAAATCATTTAGTTTTTCAATATCAACGAGAATATGAATATCACACGTTACGTAATTTATGATGAAGTGTAAAAAAATAAGAATAGTCGAAATTCAGACTCTTAAGTTGGTAGTATCGCACCTGTTCAAATATTCTGTCGAGAAGTTCGTCTGTTACGTTGCTTTGTTCGTGGTCTGTTTGATCAGCGACGTGTTACGTTCCTAACCTCAAAATAAATAAGCCATGTTGTTAGCTTCGTTTTTTAGGTTATGTTATTCACATACCGTTTATATTCTTCGGACAGTAGTTTTTCAACAGGCGTATAAAATATACGAATAAATGTGTGACAATGTCGCTCGAATACTGTAAACTGTGTTCGGTATTATTGCTCGAACACTTTGGTCCGATCGTTCAGAAGGTCGGTGAAGATTTATTGAAGTATGACAGAAGGACACTCGGAGCGATACGATCGGGGGTTAAATTACCACTGAATAAGGTACGATCGAAGAACAAAAATAAAAACAGGCGTTTCACACGTTCGTAACAACAATCACACAAATTTTTATAGGTTAAGGAGGTACTGTGCGTTCTGATAAAATATGGGATCGTTGTGCATCAAGAAAACGGAAGATTCAACGAGTACGTCATCCTGCCAGACAGGATTCTGATGATCCTCCGATACCCGAGGTAGTCGCTAAAATTCTAATATCCTTTGCTAAACGGTTTCTAATCTCCCTTCGCTCCGCAGGTACATGTTTCTTATCAAAACGCTCCTGGGCGACGAGCCGGAAATAATGCTGGAAGAACTTCTGAGACGAGGCTTCGATACGGCTACGGAAATTATAGTGAAAACTTATCAAAGGCTGCAGCAGCTTCCGGGTGGATATCCATCTTTTTCTTCATCCAATATCGTGTCTAATCGTTTCATGGAATTGACTTATTTTTCAGTCGAACGTCAGCAGTCGATAGAAATACTGAAAGAAAAATTCGAGCTACTGGTTAAAAATCAGTTTTTCCTACGTTGCGTCAGTTCTGAGAACCCGATGGATCCGAGTAGCGAAAAGTTGGACTTTATGATGCCAGATCTGAACGTTCAGCACCTTTATCGAGTAGCAGCTGGGGCAAAAGGCGATCCTGGAGACAATAAAATATATTGGAGAGTAAATTTCGACAGATTTACACAAGATCTGAGGTAACGTAGATCAATACCCGATCTCATCGTATCCGTCAAATTTTCAATATTTAAATTTCAGGGACCAAATAATGGCCTCGGCGATCACCAAACGACTCGACGAAAATGCGGGAGAGCTAATGAGGCGGATGCTGAGCTTGATGTACCTTCGCACAGCCGAATGGGAGGCGACCTCGAATCCCATACCCTACGTGGAGATAAAAGACGCAGTTAAAAAGCTGAATTTTCCCACTTTAATTCAGTTCCTCGATCAGTATCTGAGCCTGATTGGTCAGTGAGATGAATATCCATGTTTTTGATCGACGGTGATGAATGGAATGATTAAAAAAACGGGCAATTTTCAGAGGAAGATACTTGCCAGTTCTTGAAACGAGTCGGCGACAGTGGCGGAGGGCAGTTTAGCATCAATATGAAAGAAGCGTTCACACAATTGGCATGGACGACTTTGGAGAACATTGTTCTCGAACGATTTGGGTCCAAAGCGGCGAGAATATTCAGGTAGATATTCGATTGAGGGAATTTGAAGCGATATTGAAGATTTTCTTACGCTTTTTTTCAGACTTGTTAGGACGAAGAAGTACGTTGAGCAGGAACAGATCCAACAGCTGGCTATGATACCGGCTAAAGAAGCGAAACACCTGACTTACACATTGGTGCAGGAGAACTATATACACGTACAAGAATTGAAGAAGACTACGGTTTCCAACGCCCCGACGAAAATGTTCTTCCTTTTTCACATAGATCTGAATCAGGTCGTTGGAATGGAGATAAATCACTGTTATCACGCTCTTTACAATACCATTCAACGTCGAGATCATGAGAATATAGTTAATAAGAGAATGATAGAGAAACATTTACGCGTACAGACGCTAACTAGCAATTTGAAGGAACACGGAGCAACGGATGAGCAGTTGAATGATGTGAGTATCAAGCATTTTAGAACTGATACTATTTTTTCAGCGATAATCAACAACAACATATTTTTATAATTCAATGTCCAACAGATTGCAGAAATGATGACTCCGTCAGAGAAACTAGAGTTGGGCAAAGTACAAGATATTATAAAGAAACTCGGTGCCAGCGAACTTCAAATAGACGAGACATTATTCTTACTAACAATGTATCTGCGGTATCAATGAATAAAACTTACACTATAAAATTTCTTGGTTCAGAATTTACAAGAAAATCTGTTATTTTTTCTACATAATGAGAATGATTAAGCTCGCGTGATAATGAGGATAGAATTGCTACCGATATTTATTATATTTATTTATATGTAATGATGATTACGCATGTAAAATACAAACAACAAAGAATACCTAACTTTTAAATTATTGGATAATAAATATAATGACATTATCTGCAGTGTGTTCGTAATCATAGTACTGAATGTTTAACGTGAGTCGATGGAAAGATTGCCAGTGAAAGAAAAAAAATTATTTAAATGGTAAAAAAAAAAAAAATAGAAAAACAAAAAATTATTAAAAAAAAAAAAAAAAAAAAAATATGAAAACCGTCAATTATTGAAAGAACTACACTAAAAATTTTATAAACGATTAACACGTGAACAATAACATTATTATATACATGAAAATGAAAATAGGCTAAATAATATACAATAGCGATCTTCCCATACTTTAATCGTTAAACATTATATTTATTTGAATTACATCGTCCACCCAAACACTTTGTCACCACGGAACAAATTAATTAAATACTAAAATAATCGAGAAAAGAAAAATTGATAAACACTTATTCAATAAATATTGAGATTTTATAACAAATACAGAACCGATCGTTTAATACAATAATAATAATAATAATAATAATAATAATAACAATAATAGTTATAATAATAATATCTTTTGATTTGATGCCTTTGATTTATTACGTTTTTTTTTTATAGGAGTACGTTTTTCTTCTTAGGGGGCGTCAGAGTGTTTAGATGAACGGAGTGAAACCTTTTCAGTTTCTTCCAGTTTTCTTTTAACTTTTCAATCTAAGGAAACGGTCATCGACATTTCACAAAATTATTTATATATTATGAATGTTCAGTATCAATGTTTACCTTTTCTCTAGTTTTATTATTTGTTTGTTTCAAAGATATAATAATTATCACCCTAAAACATATCATATGTTATAATAGGTGAAGCATTACTTTTCATTATTTTGTTTTTTCCTTTCTTTGATATAATATCTTACATACATTAATTTTATACTTTTTCTCCCTTCCTTTTAATATCATTATCAACAACAACGTACAAGTAAATGATCAAGTGAATTAATTATGGTTGGAATATCGAGATTGGTTGTTAGTTATTCATTTTACTTTAATTAAGGTATAATTAATTACGTAGTAGTGTATGTAATTTCATTTACAATTTATTATTCTCACATTCTTACAGTCGCATATTTATTATTATTATTATTTCTCTTTCCTTTCTTATTTCATTCGATACCTATTTTATAGCGAAGGTGAAACTGTGATGTCGATAAAATATCAACAAAAAAAAAGAAAATCGATGATTATTAAAATGGCACATTTTCAACGACGTACCACAGCCGGATGTTCGGCAATTTCTCTTTTCACAATACAAAGAGAAATTAAAAAAAATTAAAAAATGAATAATTAAATGTTTTTTTTTTCAAATTAAATTTACAGTACGGACAGACAGATGGTGTAATTAAAGCTCAAAGGAATCGATCAGTAATAATCCTGTACGTTTCATGTCGGAGAAAAGAAAAAGAAAAACGAATATATGGCACATATTATATTATATAAAATGCAACGGGCAATTTCTTTATTTCTTTTCTTCTTTCTTTCTTTCTTTCTTTCTTCCTTTCTTAATTATCTCATTCGAAATTGGATAATACAAAATATCTGTCGTTCTGTTAATTTGTTTTTTTCTTCTTTTATTAAGAAATTAGAACAACAAAGTAATTAAACGATGATGATAAGGAATTATCAAAGTTATGAAATCCGAGTGTGATACGTATACAGTTATTCATCTTTTTAATTAATTGGATAAAATTTTATTTTTTATCTTTTTATTGAGTATTCGAGTATCGAGTCTGGCATCTGACTATACAACCTTAGCGTTGTCGTCTAGACTGGCACGTGTACAACCTTTCTACCCCTAATAGAGTTATTAAAAGACTTATAATAATAATAATAGTAATAATAATAATAATAATAATAATAATAATCATAATAAAAATAATAATAATGGGTGTTTAACGATATAATATAGTATGTATAGTTATTATTATTATTATATATATATATGTAAACGTATATCTACGTAGGTACATCACAATTAATAGTTACACTGTACATTAATAATATTGACGGTAAAGCATCGGGTAATAGCATCTTCGTCGTTTTTTTTTTTTAATTAATTTTTTTTTCAATATTTTGGGACCGATACGTTTTCACTTTGTTTTCATTTCTTCATTCATATTATTATTATTTTCTTGTTATTTTTCTTTCTTTTATTTCCATTTTTTTTCTTTTTGTTTTGCTCCGCTCTTATATACATGAAATAAATATTATCAACACACTGTCTTATGTAATAGGTATTGAATTTATAGCAGTGTTTCCTTATTGATTTTCTTTTTTTGTTTTTTTTCTTGTTTTTTTTTTTTTGCATCAAAGCTAGGTAAGAGGTGAACCTACTTTTTTCGAATTTTATATTTTTAGTCTGCAACTTTTTGCGGATTTGGGGCGGGGCAGAAATATCAAGGATACTGGCTCTCTCTTATAAAATTATATTAGGTACCTTGGATATAATTGCACTATATAAATATAAATAATAATAGTAATAATAATAATAATATTAATAATAATAATAATAATAATAATAATAAAATTGTGGAAAATAAAAAGTTTTAAGAGTTAGAAAATAATTATCGTGTGTATTTTTGTTTTTAAGATCAATTTTTGTGTAGTCATTATTGAATGAAAAAAAAATTTAGTTTATGTTGTTCGATCTTTTTTGTTTTTTCTTCAAATAAAATTTTGTTTTCTTTATTATTTTATAATAATATCTTATTGGCCAACGATTATTATTGTGGCACAATCATGCAGTAGTATGGTTAAAATAATATTGTAACGAACTTAATATTTGAAAACGGGCAGGCAGAAAATTATGATTTATAATTAATACTGCACATTTAGCCATACGTTTGTCCACACGTTCTTACTCAAAACTGCTATTTGGCACATTAGTAGTATATATCACATCAAGTTGCTCGGCCTGTATATTCTAGGCCCCAAGTCGACCGCGCGAGTCGCTCGACAATCACCAAACCCCGTTCGCAATCCTGCAGCTATCTGGCTAGTTGATTTTTAATTGAATTATTTATGTTTGCTCCCTCTTTCTCGCATAATTGATGAATGAAAAAATGTTTTCTATCGAATATATACTTGAGGCGCAGGATTGTTGAAGAAGACGATTCGATTCGATAGGTATATAATAATTATACATAAGTTCATAACATACAAAGTGAAAGACAAAATGAAAATAAAGAGAAAGTAAAGTCTGAGATACATAAATGTAAAAAATAATAAAAGAAAGAGGGTTGCGAGAGTGGATCTCGGTTCGCAAAGATAAAACGATACAACATCATAATTATATATAAAGGGGGGGTACTGTATATGCAATAAGTAATAATAATGTGTAATGAAATTTGATTGATCGTTAGTCTATGTGTATGGATTAATAAATAACACTAATATTAATAATAATAATAATAATAGGTAAATTTTACAATAACAATTTACTAAAATTGACGTCGCTATACGCGATATATATAATGTATATTGCCTTATGGACGACGAACTATATTCTCGTTTGATAATATATATTCATTAATATATATATAGTAGATCAATAAATTAATGATGCAAATACTATAAGTACTAAGTGTTTATTTTTCTTTTTTAATATTCATAAGGTTCTTCCTCGTTCATTTATTTACTTGTTTTCATTTTATTTTAGTATTATGTATAGGTATATAATGTGTAACGTGCTCCGTGCAGGTATGACGTGTGAAGTTATGCAGGTGTACGTCAGACTAGAGTGATTTTTTTAAATAAAAAAAAAATCACAATCATTTTTTTCATTAATACAAAAATGTCTGACAATGGTTACAGGCGCGATTTTATCGTATTTAAATCTCTTGCCTATTTTTTAGCGAGATTTTCTAAATTACAATAGGTACATGTAAGCCTATATGCAACGATCCGTTATAGCTTGATGACGTAGAATTACAATGAAAATTATACATGATGCTTTATCTATTTATCTTTACAGTTCTAGGAGTCAATTTTCTGATCAATTTTGATAAATTTTGTGATATTTTTGTTAATCAGATTTAGTCGTTTCTCTTCATTGAGTGTTATTGCGTTGGTGATGAGATGGACCAGTATATCGTACGCTGTTTAAATAACGGAACAGCGTGTCGGAACTGGGTAGGATATTAGGAACAAGACTTTTCTTTGAATTTTCAGAACAACGAAGAATCGTCAGACGTTGTTCCGCTTAGTCCGCGTCGCATTCATGTACCATAGGTATATACGAATTAAAGTTCTTAAGAATTGAAGAATAAGAAGAAGTATTTTTCGACGGTATCTATATACAAAAAATCCTAATGCTTGAAATTTTGATTCTTCGAAACACTTTCGTATCTTTTCTTTTTTTTTTCTTTATCAAATAACTGTAAAAGATTTATTGGACAGGTAAAATAAATAAAAATACATTCCTGCGTGATTCAAGCTCACAGAAATGTAATAAAGTTTTCAAAAATACAGTTTCTTCGTTTTTTTCATTGAAAAAAGTATATAGAAAACGTGTAAAAATGAATATTTTAACCAGATCTTCAAATGAATCCTGAAAATACACATTTTTATCTTCTTCTTTTTTCTTTCTAATTTCTCATAAACCTTATAGTCGCATCGATGTATCTTATGTATAATAATGTATAATTAGTTGTGTGTGTAGGTGAGTCGGCGCGGATCGATATCATGATTATTCCTATAACAACGAGTTACCATTATGCCTACGGTATCGTTCTTTTATTTATTTATTTATTTTTTTTTTATTGGTTGTAATTTTGATTATTTGGTAAAATACCCTATCCGTACAACGTTGATTAATTATAGCAGATATGATATTTGAATGAAAATCATTCCTTCATTATATTCGAACTCTGATCTGCCACATATGCGTTCAACGCACGTATAATCGTTCGAACGGTTTTGTTCCTTCCCTCGATTGAGAGTGATCGACAGATGCGTGTTTTTCCCGGAACTGGCGTCACAGCGGGGAGCTAATATCTACCTAAACTCTCTCGATGGCCAGCCGGAGAGTTTCCCCGCGTTCATCCAACGTCCCTCAGATGTCGTTTTTTATCTTTCTCAACGTATTATAAATTTGGTAAAACCTTTCGACCAGGTTACCAAAAAAGTTCGTGGGCGAGTCTTGGGTGCGCTCCGGGTGGCCACGAGGGCTGACCCGGAGCCGCGGCTCAATCCTCGTCATGGTGCCGCGGACTTACGTCGTAACCGCCAACGGAGCCAGGATTCTCAGGAGAAAAGTTCATCATGTCACTGGGCGACAGACTGTCTTGAGGGTAGTAAAACGAGGCGTGATCCGAGCTCGGTCCGGCGGCGCCATTCAGTAGCGAAGCCGGAGGAGAAACCGAAGGTCTCGCGGATGGGCCGGGGTGAGAAGACGTCATGTCCGAGCCAACCGGCGAGAGGAAACCCATGTCCGGTCCTCCATCCCTGCACCATAGTTGCCTCATCTCCTGTCGACGCTGTCGCATCAGAGATTTATACTCTGAGATTCTCATCTTCTTGCCGTCTACTATACAGGTACGTTTTGGACGAGGTCGATATCTGTAGTCTGGATGTTTTTCCATGTGGAGTTTAGACAACCGAGACTGTTCCTCGTAGTAGGGTTGCTTTTCCGAATTCGACATCGCTTTCCACCTCGCTCCTGATAATTGGAAAATGAAAAAAGATATCATTCTACTGATCCAAACTAATTCTTGAATTGGAAATACTGCAGAATCGAAGTATGATAAACTGGTGTGATTCTTCGATAAAATTAGTCGAAAGTGATCAGAAACGTTTTCTGACTGACCGTGACGTCAGAATTCACAATTTTGGCGCCATATTTGAATGAAAGACCGTATATTAAAATGATAAAAGGATGTTACTTGTCACTGAAATGAGTGTTTTCAACGATTATGAAGATTAATTTCAGATTATAGATGTAACGCATACCGAGTATCTTCGATATGTTGGAATTATGCATATCGGGACAGGCCTTCAGGATCTTCCTCCGTTCGTCCTTGGCCCACACCATGAACGCGTTCATGGGTCGTTTGATGTGCGGCTTGTTTTCACCGTCCCGTTTCTGCTGCCTCACCATTTTGGCTGGATACAAATTATCAGAGATTTATTTTCAGATATATGATAATCGGAAGAGCAGTATAAAAGACCACGGCTCGATCGGAAATAAAAATCTTACCTTTTTCAGTGATATCCTCAGGAACTTTGTATCCCTGCTCTCGACCCCACACTGAAACAGAATCAAACGGTTCTTCGATATTGCGGATTGAAAAATATAATCACATCGTCGCAAAGCAGAGACGTTCAACATCCGATCAATGTTCTTTTCTCATTTTATGGGTCTATAATACGGTCTCTGGTTTGTATAGTTCGGTACGAATCTCGTCGTTAGGTATAACATCAGGTACGTAGAAATAGAAGTTTGATTAGATCCAGCAGCAGCATCCTGGCGTGCTGTCCTACGCTATATTTCAAAACGGAATGAGAATTAAGAGCACGGATGGATTATTTTTAGACCACTGGAACTGTATCAAGTATAGTATAGTTAAAGGTCGAAGACCCTAATACCACAAACTCGAAATTTCTCAAGAAACCCACGTCGGGGACCGTATGTCGTTTATTATAATTAAAAGTAAAAAATCACCATTTTCACGATATACCGACATTATTACCGAAGAATTTGTGCAAGAGGACGGATTACTCACTGTGTGACGATGACAGGAAGTCCTGTTCCTCCTGCGAAGGTTCATCCCTGTTTCCAGAATGCTTCATGCCCCTCTGGGACTGGGGCGAAGGAGGCATGCCCCCGGTGCCGGACGGCATCCCGTACAGGCTGGACATGGCAAAGTGTTTTTCAGCGGCTGCCGCAGCGGCGGCCGCGGCCGCAGACCCTTGGGAAGATTCCTCTTTGTTCATCTGCACCTTGCCCACTGGATCATTGGAAGTGATAGAGTTGTATTAGGTGTTTGTAGATTAGAGAGAACGTGAAGTTAATTTGTGTCACGGATGTCGGTGATAGGACACGACGCGGCGATGAAATACGTCACAAAGCGCGTCTCTATAATGAATTGTGACTTGTAAAGCGAGGAGAGAAACGACGAAACCGGTGACCAACCATCTTGGACCGTTCAATTTCACAACGCAACATCTGGACTCCACGAGCCTTGGGCGAAAGCTTGGTTCTCTGAGATGTTACGCTTTATTATTATCATGGTTTCTCTTTTTTTTTATATTCGTTTTTCTTCAAACTTCTCTCGCAGTATTCAAAGTGGCAAGTAAACACTTCTTTGATCTTGAGATCACGCGTCAGAATTGTGTATAAAAGTTGTGGGCTCGCTGCGTGTTACATCAAACTTACGATAACGACCCTCAAACAACGGTCGATGATATACGATCTCAGAAAATAAGTCAATTGTAACGTTACAAAAATTCAAAGATAGTGTAAGAAACCAGCGAATGACACAACTTCTGACAAGGAGACAAAATTCTGTAGCATCATGTACCGAGTAAGACTTTCGTTGAATGATCGATACCTATTCCTGTCGCCTGGTGCGTTTTTTGTTTTTCATATCACAAGAAACCAACGTCTATTATTCTGTCTTCAAAACCGTTCCTCATACAGTGTTCATTAATGTCTTTATGTCCTCGGCGTTGATAGAAATACGCCTTTCTCATATTCCACGAAGGGATTCTTTGATCCCTCCCCCCCCCCCCCCCCACAAAGAAAAGAACATTGTACTCACTGGGTGCTGACAGGTTGCTCAAGTGTGGTGGAAGTCCACCGTAAGGTAGACTGGGCAGAAAACTCCTGGGCATCGGAATACCAGGTGGAAATAATTTCGGTGCTGTAGCAGCCAGGGGTTGTTCCTGATGGCCGCTGCTCCCCGCGCCTGTCGAGTGCGAGTCGCTACCTGGCGACGACGAGGCCGTCTGACCCGACGACTTTGGCTTCGTCAGGTTCAACGGTGTGTCCGGATCCTGGTGCGGCGCGGGGGGTTGCTGAGGCGATGGGGTCGGTGTCGGCGACGATTCCTTCTCCATCTGCGTTGTCATTTGCGCTAGGTGCGCCGTCGCCCAGCTAGGACCATCCCGATGGCCGGTGATCATCTGTTGACCGATATAAGTTGAATTTTTGTCTTGCTTATTGGAATTCTGGTATAGCACGACATCTGGAGTTTCGTAGATTTTTATTGATACAAAAATACCGACCAACTCGATGTCTGACCTCGTTTGAAGCCATATACCGCATGCACAACTATCCCATTCCGAATATTATCCTATATTATACAACTATCCACGTGCGACGTATAATAATCCCGAACCGAATATTAAACCGGCAACCATCGCGGATTTATTACTCACGCTGGCGATTGAGTTGATATGCTTGTTGCCAGTGGTGGTGGTCGACGTCGGCGGCGGCATCGACGGTACCGGCATACCGCGAAACTGTTCGAGGAACGGTAGGAACATCAGGGACTGTGGTCCGGGCACCGTGACGCCCTTACCGATCTGCGCCTGAAGTTCCTGGATGTTGTGTTGCATTATGTGTTCCTGTTGCCGTTTAAGATGCTCGGTTTGTAACCGTTGCATATCGATCTGCTTCTGGGTCTCGGCGGTTATGTGGGGAAAAGACTGGAACGATAAGAATAACGAAGGGTCCGGTGATTAGTCTGCGATTACGCGCTGCAACCGTGCAGGAAGTCGAGCGATGGAGATGATGCCAAGACATTTTTCAAAATGTTTCTATATTATTTGGTGTTATTCCAACGATCGAGCAAAGTTCCGGTCATCTAACGGCGATCAGGGACACTCGGGCATACTTCATTATTCATTTACCTCTCCTATCCTACATCCTATGCAGTTATGCCGATGATACGTATCCATGACAGCTATACCGCCCACAGTAGCTAAATTTAAATAGGCTCACTGCCAGAGGGTTTCATTCACATTCACCCGTCCACATGCAGACCACGGACACACACACACTACACTATGCAGTTTAGTAAGTGAGCATAGCGATATGAGATTGCGGTGAATATGCGTCCGCGCATTGACGCCAACTGCGACGCCTAAATTTAGACAGGCAATTACCGAACCATAGGTATGCCCTACCATAATCGTTGCCCGATGCTACAAAATGTATCATCCTCGGTACTTCCTACGTGCGATAAATAATGTCGTTGTACCCCGATGCAATTAGAAGATTATTGTACGTATATACCACTGCGATTCGGCGATAGAAGAAGATACACCCGGAAGTCTGTGAAGTTTGTTGCAATTCGTTTGTGGGGAAACTGGAAACTGTGTATGTCTATTCTTGGGTATCTTTATTAGATGTTTATTATCTGTTTATCGTACCGTCATTCGCGCGGTATAGTCCTTTTGAAATTGCTTGATAGATAAACAAATTGCAGATAGATCTATGGGCGTTGGTGACTGCTAGTGTACCAGGTTTTCTGAAAACTCATAGAATATTAATAAATACACTATGACCATTTGCTTTGCCGGATATTCAGTGTATATAATAAGCGTCTTCCTTGGACTCTTGTACGTCTTGTCGCTCTGCGTTTATCCGTTCGTCAGGGTCTGCTCTGCTCTGCTCTGCTCTCTCGAGCCAAGCTTACAACGCCACAAAGAAGACTTTGTCTAGATCCCACCAACCGCCACTTCCTCCAGACTGTGTCTCTGCTCGAGCTGTATACCGATTGTCATTTTACGAATACGTATTCCATTATGCTTATCGATGATATGAAAAAAAAAGAAAAAAAAATACCGTCGTTGTCGTCGCTACATGGATACTCGGAAACTCGTATCCGATTCATTAACAATTCCGAGACTGTGATCCCATACATCGATAATATCGATGGTCTCGTGACCAGAGGTTCAGACTAGACCAAAAACCGTCTGAATATTGTAATTATTATATGTATTCTAATTTTGTCCCGAAAAGCATAACGGAGTTGGCCAGCACACGCTGCATGCTGACTGCACAGATATGTTATGTATTTTGGTACCTTCAACGGTTACCAAAGTTACACGTTATTCGTTATTGTGCAACATATTATTATTCCTTTCCAAATCATTGCGATGAAAGTGTAATAACGAGTTTAAAAAAAAAAAAAAAAAAAACATCTAAATCCCAAACAGTGTCTGTACGTGTTTCCCTTTTAATCCCAACACATGAAATTCTGAGCAAACAGCATATCCACGAGTCATAAAACCCCGAACAACTGACAGTGAATAAACCCGGGGGACGATCAAACAGTAGCATCTGTGACCCGTACAGGGTATTAGATACAGTTGACTGGTGGACAGCAACAGAACGACTTATGTCATCAGAATTCATTCGATGCAGTCACGTGACATGAGATGGGAGATAAAAAGATACGGACCAAAAAAATTCTTCAGTGTCATAAAACTTTGATCAAAACTCAATGACGTCACCTTGCAGACTGTAACGGATCAGGTAATCAAAAATTGTGGATAATTCGATAACGATTCCTGCAGAAAATTGAAGAAGAAACGGCGAGAAATTCCATTAATTAACGATATTAATCGATAAAAGGGTGAAATTTTTTTTTTTTCGTACGATTTGTAACACACGCTTTTTTCACCCTTCGAGGATCCTCTTCTTTCTCCGCGAAATTGAACGTCAATATTACTTCCGTCTGAAAGCAATTGAACACATCAGGGGCTATTCCGTTCTGCTATGGAATTGGCGGAGGAAAGTTTGACGAAATTGGGACTTTGATCGACTCCCTTAGCTCCCCCATGCGGTACTTTTTCTGTTATTTTTTTTTTTTTGTTTTTCCACATATCCACGTTATTCGGTCGCCCATTTCGAAAACGGTGTAACGAATTTTACCCGGTGGGTTCTGGTTAATAGTAAAAAAAGCTCTCGATATATCTTAGCGTATTAATAGCCTAGATACCGATGCCGTGGGCGTAGTAAGCGTTTATACATAACCGCGAGAACGTTTATAAAAAGTATTTAAAGTAATCGCGGTGGCACCTACAACCGGGGGTATGGGGAATAATACCGAGAAGATGACGGGTAGTGAGCGGTGCAACCACCCTCTCAAGGGCTCAGAACTACTTGCGAGGATCGAGGAAATAAGCCAAGACTGCAGAGACCAACTGTCAAGGGGATTATTGTCCCCGTGTTCTTATCTCCGTCGAGTCGGGGACGTCCCGCGGGACGTCGGGACGTCAGGACGCGTCCGCGCCCGCAGCGTCACCTCTATTTCCTCTTCCCTTTGTCCGTCACCTTCCCTGTGGGAACGACGTACGGGATATCAGCGTCTTCCCTCGTCGACCTATACATCGACGCGTAGTCTCAAGTCAGTCAGTTCCCTCGGAGCAAAGGAAAAAAATGAAAAAAAAAAGAAAAAAAAAATACAAACTCGTCTTTCTATCCGCATCGCGCTTCTTTCCTACTCGCGTCGACGCGACGTGCCGGGCGACGACTAGGTGCCGAGACACGAGGCCTGTTGTCACATTTGGCACCACGTTATCTCACACATCCATACGCCACCACCACACTGTATATTTTTACCAGGTTTTCACCGCGTGGGTGTTTACAAAAAAAAAAAAACGGTATATCACTTGCTCATCTCTTCGCAGAAGACCCAAAGAATCATCAACACCTAGTCAGTCTCTTACAAAAATGGTTTAGGAGGGTACATACACCTTAAAATGTCAAAAAAGTAAAAAGTGCAAAAAGTCATTTTTCATATTTGAGAAATGTTTTTCACACGATTTTGGAAACACATTTTTTTTTTGTGTCTAAGATGCACCAAATAAAATGTATCGGTGGATCGAATCAAATTTTTCGGGTCTCAAACTATCCAGTAAAGAGGCCTTTTCAAAATGAACATCGAGAACATAGAGAACGTTAATTTTCGTGATAACTCGAGTAAAAATAAAGTTATGAAAAATTTACCCGTTCATATCGGAAAGGCTTCTTTACTGAACGGTTCGAGACCAGAAAAACTAAAATCGCGGTTCACCGGTAGATTTTATTTCGTGCATCATAGACAGAAAACAAAAATCTTTCTAAAATCAAGTGAAACCCGAAAAAACGTGAAAAAGACCTTCTATCTCCGATACCACAAAGCCTGTATCTCTGATTAATTTTCCCTCATATCTGTAACTAGAGTGTGTACTCTGAGTAACCGCATATGGTTCTTTCAGATCGTTTCGACGCGAGGCTTCGACGGGGTTTTCTGATCTCTTAATAATTCGCTGACAATTAAAATAACGGGAGGGAGTCTCTGGCGGTGGCGGAGAGTGATTAATTCTTAACAAGGCAAGCAGCAGGGCGCACGTGGGGTGGTAGAAAAAGAGAGAGAGAGAGAGAGAGAGAGAGATAGAAAGAGGCGGTTCTCTATATACGAAGCTACTTGAACGTCCACGCGTCTCCGCATCGTAGTCGAGGGGCGGCGGCCGCCAGGTTCGCGATTACAATGCGTGTTGGTAGGTGGGTATACCTCGGTAACTTTAATACCCGCAGCGATAGGAGAACGCGCGGGCGCGCGCGCGCGCGTCCACAATGCGCCCTCGGGATCCACCGGGTTTAATTACGGTGTGCGGATACTTCGGGACGGGAATAAAATCCGCGCAAAGTCAACGCCGCGATGACTGGTTTGTTCTCGTACCAGGGACCAAGCACACGGGGTGCTTCAACGAACCGTGCAGATATCTGCGTCCGAAGAACCACTTGAAACGAGAATAATGCGTGCTGCGGTGCACGTGGCCCTCATTCTACTTCTACGTCTCAATTTTATGTTGCTACGGTTATCGATGATTGAAAAACATTCTGTTTTAATGTCAATGATTTAGATTAAGAGAAAGATATTTATTATATATCTACTTCAATTTCACATTTAATTAGCTTAATTTACATTCAAATTCAATTCAATATATTGAGTCGACAATTTTTAAGAAATCGACGAAACCTGAAGAGTGTCATGGAACGAGAACTCGGACACGTCCTTGATTCGTTATCTCACTTAATGACGGAATAGATGAAAGTAACGATGTTTCAAGCCTATAAAAAATCCTAACTAGTCTGAATTTTTCTCCGCTCTAAAAAATCGAAAATCGAAATTTCAATTGCAGGTATCGCATGATATACAGAAAGAATGCCGATATCATATTTATCGACACTCAAATTCTGAATGATGAACAAACAAAAAAATTAAGATAAATGATTTATTCAAATATGCGAAGTAAAAGATGCCGAGGTAGTATATAAAATAAAACTATTAAGAGGCTGATACGGGATGCTAGTTGAAAATTTGACTTCCATATGCATAAATCTAAATATCGCAGTACCATTTTTTATGATAATGCAATAGTTGAATCCAAATCGCACCCCCAGATGTGAATTTGCTTCCAAATTGAAGTAAATGGTTACACTTTGATTCTGAGGGTCCGAAATATCGATAAAAAGTATCGATTTTGAGAATATCGATACTGTATCGCCAATATTGGGACATCAAAATGATAAGGTTATTTCTTTACGCCGATCAGATATCGGCTTATAGCGACACTGAATTTAGTCACTATATAGGCTCCAGAAATCGCTTCGATTGGTGGAGAAAAGAAACCCTCATCATTCTGATATCCCAACTCGAATACGCCTCATATCGTTACAGTTCCTTTGTGGCATCTAAAACCGCATCTACGTCCGACTCGCGAAGTGAACGACACACCGTATATACTTTATACCTCGAGGTAAGCCGATATCGGTGGCGGTCCGTTACCGAGGTACAATATTTATTGCTATGGGAACGCGTTCCGCGAAACGTGAGAGTTCCTCTTCGGATTAAAGAAAACAATAAAAAGAAGGAAAACCGCACGTTAAGGATGTAGTTCGGGTTGAAAACAATTTTCTAAAATTGATATTTTGTACTGCCGTCAACTTTTTCTCACAGTTTTTCACACTCAAATGTAAGAAAAAAACATATGAGCTGAAAACCCTCAGCTGGAATCGGTATACTGGCGATGAAGTACTTGAGGTACAGCAATCTCTATTTTTTTTTCAATTTCAGAATAGAAAGAAGAGTAGGAATTTCTTGTAGAGTGAAAAAGTTATCAAAAATGAAGTTTTAAACAATCAATTCCCTCAAAAAGTCACTTTTTTTTTGTCGTTTTTTCACCGTCGGATTATCACCGTTGGGCCCGGATTGGAACACTTTAAAAATCAGCTTCGGATCGGATCTTTGCATATATTGATGGGTGAATGTATTCAGGAAAGAAATTCGCAATAAAAAGTTTTTTGAAAATCGCATTATTTTGCGCCTTTTTCAACCCGAACTACTATCCTCCAATTTTGCACCGTTCATAGTCATTTCATTAACGTGAATTTTCCAGAGTGAGGAAATGCGCGAAAAAAAAGAAAAAGAAACAGTGACTGGCGTTTGTCGTAGTAGTGGTGGTTCAAGATGGAATGCACAGCTGCTCCAGAGGTCCATTCACATTCGTCGAAATTCCTCGGTTCGCGCGACTTCTTCAACCGACTACCTCCACCTACCCATGCGGTCCGCTCCGCACTCATTCCGTACAGTCCGCACCCGCGCTGATACCTAAATAGAATCGTTCCCCGCGAGCACACTGTGTGATTGTCGCGCGGTTTTCTCCTTCTCCCTCTCCTATACCTTTGCCTCCGGTCACCAATCTCGACGAGAGATTTTCCATTGACACCTTTTGTTCGCATCGGAATATATTCGATAATAAGAGAGAGAGAGAAGATGATGAAGAAGAAGAAGATGATGACGAACCTCAGCACCTCACGATTTTATTCGTTTGTTATATCGTTAAAATGAATTTTTATTTTTTTCATCCAATTAGGAGTTATGACCCCGCGTGGATTCATCTCGCTTTGTTATATTCATTTCACGAGTGCGAACACCCTGGCACTTGTTCAGGGGAAGCTGATTCCTCTCTTCTCCTCTTTCTCAATATATACTTAGGTATGTATATATATTTTTTTTAGTATTATACAGAATCATTTCTTTAATTGGATCAATTCGTGTCATCGATTATTCCGCATTGTTCTGTATCAAGCAACAATTCCTCGCTTTGGATATTCCACAAAATCCTGTCAACGAAAGAATTAAGTTAAATTTTTGTCTAGTGAGAGTTAATTAGGATCCGTTTCGTTCCCCACTTGTAGATTATAGATGAGTTGTGGGTACGTCGAGAGTAGGTATATTTGGAGAAGTTTAAAACACAGAAATAAGAAAGAAAAAAAAAAGAAAGATGTTTCTGAGGGATTATCACTCATAGAGAGTAGTGTACGTATTTATTTTAATCTATTCTGGTCTGTGTGAGACACGCGGTTTTTCGAACGCATTATAACATGGCTCGCGGAGCGCCTTTAGTGAAGCGTGAAAGAAACGGCTATAATATTTTAGGTAAACATGCAACAAAAATATTTGGTACAAAAATATGGGAGAGCAGGGGGTGACGGTGACGGTGGTTTATAAGTAGTACGTAGAAAGTGAAAAATGACAAGCAGGGAATTTACTTTGATTTCGTTGATGGATCGACAGACTGACGGTGCGCATAGCACTTGCAGCCAACATATATGTACGCTTACAACCCTCATGAAATTCCATCAACGGTGGTACCTGCAGCATCCCTGGCATAACGAATCGCGTTTACGCGTTCATTCGATTAGCCACACGATAAAATGCGAAAAAAAAAACAGCAAAAGTATAGAAAACGTTTTAACGTTAGTTCGCGTTTTTTTTTTTCCTATTCTGCTTTTGAAACGTTACGGTATTAATTCCCTTCCGTCGTTACACAACTCATTAATTTATACCACAGTTATAATTCATCATCCGAAACGGCGAAGGCGATACATGTGGTATTCCGTCCGTATCTAGAACGCTGGAGTTGAAATATGCCCGCGTCTTTCAAGAACACATAGCGACGTCACATGAACATATTGGACCGGAAGTCTTGGCCCATTTTTCATCGGGGATGCTGGAGCGATGGATAAGTATTAGTTCGGTAATCTCCACGACACCCCCACCCCGTACCAAAGTGGCAGCTGCTACAATGGGACAGAATATCGAACAGAGGAACCGGAAGTCGTGCGAATGGGGACGGTAATTAACGCTGGCACATTCGCGTTTTTTTTTCCTTTTTTTTTTGTTCTCTTTTGATTAGCCAACAATGAGACGCGCGTTATTCTCCGATCATACCGCAAGGCAAGACAAGGTTTCGGATTATTTGCGGTCGCGTTAACCGAGCGGGAAAGACGCCCGGTTGTCGGATTATAAGGAGTAAATTACACCCCAACAGCGGAGGCGTAAAGGTTTCTTAACTCTCGGTCGTGCGATGGAAACATAAAGAGTGGGACAAGTATACGTGGGTCTTTCTCTTAAAGTAACCGGGCGCACTGGAATAAGATTACTTCAGTATTATAATGATTATTATAATTTTACTTTTTATTTACCTGCACCACCACCTCTCGCAATTTAAACCTAAAGTACGTTATTATTTTCGTCGTCTTATGCGGTCTACGGGCGCTAACGATCGTCGAAACAATGAGTGGTACAATGTTAATGAGAAAAGTAATTATATGAGGAGGAGGATTTTTTTTTTTCCAAGGAAACTAAAGACTGCGCGCAGAAGTTTCAGAGGAAACAGGGTCTTGGTTGCAATTCTTCAATATGATTTATATATTTTGTATAATCAAATCAATTCAGTATCAATCACTAAATTACTATTGGAAAGTAATTGAGATCGACACATTTGGCTTTTGACTTAGTTTATCTCGGTGCAAAAAAATGCAAATGGTAGAGAATCAGGATCCAAAGGATTGTCAAGCTCGTTGAAACTGAGGAACAAAACAAGCTCAAAGATCTTTGGCTACTATTTTTTGACACTAAGGAGCAACTTGATAATGGGTACGTATAATCATCGTTGATTAAACAAGTTTTGTTCAAGGGAATGCGTAATCAAAGCATATAGTGTCACGACGTCTCGAACTATGCGGATCATCTGTGAGACCCGCGTAGAATCTAACAATTTGCGTACATCAGGGATATGCAAGCATCGGTATAATACAAGCGGAAGGGGTTGTTTCTGATTCTAGTGTACGAAGATGTTTCACAGTCTACGAATATCGTTGATTACAGAGTTCCTAATACGTACTTAAACATGAAATCTTGAACATGGGTTGTTCGAGCCGATCGCTTATCATACCGGATGTCCCATTTTAATCTTCCACCTGATTTATATCGGAAAGTACTGCTCGGATCGAGTAATAAGTAATATTAAACTTTTAGGGTTCGGAGGGGGACGTTCAAAAATAATTTTTTCAATTTTTTTCAATAACAAATGGCAGCGTGAAAATCAAAAACATGTTTTTTTTATGGGAACATGACTTATTTTGTTCAATAAAAATTTTGCTATAGGTCAAAACTAACATTTTTCAATTGGTATTAACAATTGTCCATGTTTGGCAATAAAATTCTTGCCTTGTCTCGATTTGTTGATTTGTCTAGTCGTCAAAAATGCAGTTTTGATGTGAATCGTACTTTTCACGGATTCGGCATTATTACAATCTCGAGACAGAGATTTGCGTATAATTTTCGCGAAATAAACCTCATGTACATACACGTAGCATTATAGCGAATTAGACACGTATTAAATATATAATAAATATATTTAAAGAGAGTAGTAGTTATAGTATCTCGCGAGTCTGAGATGAAATAAAGAAGAGAGATAGCTACATACATACAACGGAGACGAGTGAATTTATGCGATGGGGTTGGTTGTCGGAGGGTTTTTAGGGGGTAAAAAAATACCGAGAGTGGCATCAGTCGACGAGTTTAATGAGGTTAGCTGCAATTACATGCATTAGTACTGTATATATACACGGTATACCCTCAACGTCGAGATACGCGCGTTACCTGCAGGGGATACACGCGTCTCGTGGATGTCGACTCTGTCATATTCACCTGACTGCGTGAAAGCGTTAAACTTTAACCTTTACCCGTTTAAATATACCGTCGAGTAAAGTAAAAAAAACTCGCACACACGTATATAGACCCTCGTTACAACTATAATACGCGCAGGTAACGTGTCCTCACGCCCGGATGCGTGCGGGGGGGTGCGTAGCCATCAAACGACGTCGTCGCACCGCGCTTTGATCGTGCCAAGAGATAAACCCCCGGGTAACGTTGGGGGGGTGTAGGAGATGAGTACACCTACCCCAAGCAGACACATAGGTAAAGTGGTTAAAAAGCGCAAATCTATTCGAAGGGTCGTGACTCCTCGACTGTTAAACTTTATTCGTTTGAGTTCTGACCGCGTGTAGGGTATATACGATATTGTCAACGATTATTATCTCATATTCTATACACATCCACTTGTCTCGCGACGTGATTATCGTTATTATATAGAAATTAAAAGAAAGAGAACGAGCAAGAAAAAAACAAATCCGCGCATGTCAGACTGATACGAGGTATATAACTTGTGTTATCTATTTAATGTTATGTTACGTTATGTTATACATCGATTATTATTTACACGTGTTCGGGTATATCGATGCAACTGAGGCGGGTCCGAGCCGCCGATTATCCCCAGTGATTGATGATGTCGGTGTACGAACGTCGACAAACAATCCCACCCTCTATACCCCATTCAGTCCGTGCAGGGAACGATGCACCCCCAAAAGGTATTGGATGCGAACCGACAATGTACCGCTAATTCCCATTAAACGTTGGCTACGCCGACGAGATAGGTACACCGACTGTGCAAACCGCGCGACTGCAGTCCCGCATACGCGGACTGTTATATCACCCCTAAATTTATTTGCGTCAATTTCCGTAATATTTCACAATAATTTTTTGTTGATATATCTTGTGATCATAATAATACAGATCTGATTATAAAAAGAAACAGCTGCCATATTTGTGACGTATACATATAAATCAATCTGAATCACGACAAAAGACAAACGTTTGACGTTATCGTAGATGAAATCATGTTCGATGTAGCGAGTCGATCGTGATTGGTAAGATCGAGCAGGTGGCAGGAGGCCTATAAACGGCATTGGGACGCTACTGGCGCCTCTTGTCGGCCGCCCACGCTCTACGATAGGTGTGTAAACGCGATTGCGGATGTATAACACAATGCGAGGAATATAGCCTACGGTGTATGCGACACGTACACAATAGAGATGGTGATATAAAGAAAACCGTAAGCGTGAGCGAGAACGAGATAACCGACCGCAAACGGGAGCCCCTCACAACGCACACCACCTGTGTCCTCTGCCAATGCACAGGTAGCATACAACCAAACAGGTGGAAAGGTACGAGGTGGGAGGGCGAACCTCTGGCAACACTCGGGTTTCTCTGAGTAAAGGAGGAGGAGGAAAAATATCCCCACCACGGATAACCACAAACGCCCTCCACACGCGATCCAGGAAGAGGCAGAGAGGAGGAGGCGGCAAAGAAAACTGGCGACCGCCTCGCCACCTCCCACGTACAAAACCGAGGTCCGCGTCGGCAACGGTCAAGTTTTATACGCATATCTCAGGTACGCGACTGTTCCTAAACTATTTGATCCGATTCACGTTTTTTCGAGTGAAAATTTCTCCAGTCCGTCACGCTACCTCGGCTCATTCGTTCGGTCAAACTCGGCTCGATTCGACATTTCCCGGGTGGTGAGTGAGACTCGGCCGTCACGCTCGGCTACCGTCTAACGCTCGTTCGGGTGAACTCGGCTCGAGAGAAAGACAGTCAATTCGTCGCTGTTCAATTATTGTACATCAAAAGTTTCCGCGGGATATAAGATTTTGGGTTTTTTTGATTGATAATATAATCTTACAGAGTTTTTAGACAAATTGACTGACACGAATATCTATGCGGGATTCGAAGTCTATTAATAAGTATCTTTGAAATATCAATGGAACATAACGAGATGTATAGATCATCGGTCTCGAACACCCGCGGATCAATAAATCTTTGCCAGTATATTTAGTTATCGGAGAATACCGCGGCTCTGCGTCCTTCTATGTGTTATCTCACCGGTATTAAATGATCGGATGTGATATTTCCAGTCGAGTCATGGATACCGGTTGTTTTCGGATATATTAAAGACATTATAAACCCGGGTCTGTTTCGGGTTTAGTATTTCAATACCATAGCAGCTGCTGCTTCCTCCTGAGATTAAAAATGCGGTTCTTTTTTTCTTCACCATTTTCATATTTTCTCTTCATACCGCAATGATGAAGAAAAGATGATAGAAAAACTTTCTCGTTCGGTTCTCTTATATAGATACACACCATTGTAAAAATAGTATATTATACAGCTTCGAGATAAGATCTTGAAACGAGTACGAAACCGAGTGGGCAGTCATCTCGGCGAGCCTATTGCTATTACCTTGTGTTACCGGTTCATTAGCTAGTTAGTCGAACGCTTATTCACGATTCACACGGAATATCAAGTATTTCAATAATGTGAAAAAATATATACCTATATACGCAAAACCGCGACTTGTCGTCGTTTAGTTTGAATTTATTAAACACAGTGCAGTCACCCGACACAGAGGTGATAATTGTTTGAAAAATGCCAGTTCAATAACATTGTTGCTTTATAGGTACGGGTAATGAGTTTCTTACCTTATTCTGATCCTGTTGCTGCAATAGCTGCTCCCTGAGCATCTGAAGTTGAAGTATCATTTCTGAAAGGCGTCTTTCCTTTTCAACAAAATTATCGGCACAGAGTACCCGATGAAGGGCCGCTGCGCCATCCTGGTGTCCTTCGGTCGCCGTGTTCCTTACCGCACCCTGCGACGGCGCAATGCTGTTCGATATACTTGTACTGCTGAAACAGTGATACGCAAAGTAGGCTGTATTAGGCTTCGGTATATTTCATTCCACGATTAATCGTAAGCTATAAGACTAGAGCTGACCGTCCTACATCCACATTCGCAGTGTGAGGTGTCTCAGGTCGGGTAGCTGGGGTCGGAATACTCCTGAATAATGAATAGGTATTCGCGGTAGCGCAATCTCAACGGGTATAATGTTTGCCCCGGTGATGGACCCTGGGCTCCCTCAACCCTTTCTCGCGATGGAGAGAAAATACCGTTTTTAGTTCAACGTGTACAGTTTCGTTCTTTTATGCTCTCATCGTACCTTGGGGCTATTTGAGAATGACTATACTTTCTTTTCGAGAATGGCTACTAGTTTCTTTTCTTTTTTTTCTATCAACGTCCCGTTTATCTGTTTTCATAGAAAAGACGAGGTTATGGACGAGGTTATGATCGGGTCAGTACTTTTTTAATTATTCATATATCAAGATTCCCCAAAAATACAATAAAAATGACGATATCTTGATAACGGAATTGAATGAAATTCGATACCATGTAGTTTTTCGCATCGCTTATAATCACGAATCTAAAGTCAATTTGTTGGGGAAAAAATACTAAAAACATTCAAAATCTTATCGCTGATCAAAAATCTGATGTCAGATGTTGCGAAATTCAAAATATCTGAAAGCAAAAAATAAAATAACGGGAATGGCTCAAAGTGAGCCGAAATCCAGTTGTTTCAATTTATGTAAGATGATAACGAACGTCACCTATAATACCGGATGATTGGACATAAAATTTGTTCTCTCTTTCTCCCTTTCGCGTTTGTTCTTATGAAAGAAACCTTATTCGTTTGATCGTATCAGTTTATTTAAGCAGCGTAAGTAGTACGTCGCCCTCTGTTCGTGCCCAGTGACCTCGTTGACCTCTGTAATATAATTTCCCCCCCTCCCCCCCCCCCCCCCCCCCCATTCAGTCAACAAAAGATCCATTCTTGTTGTTATTTTATTATTATTCTATATGCACAAGAAACTAAACCGAAGGGTTTATTTCCTACTAACCGGAGATAAATTCTATCCTTTTCTTTATTCGACCAACGAGTTGCTTTCTTCGTACCGCAGCATCAGCCACTTCGCGTCAATCTCTCTTCTCTCTCTTTTTCTGATTCGTTATACACGTAAAATAACCCGCGACTCGCGGTTCTCGCACTCGTCGAGATCTTAAAACGAAGTTCTTCAACTTCGTCGAGCGCGTATTAAGCCGAGGGCTATACGAATGGTAGCTTTATTATAACGTTATATTTTTCTTTAAAAATCGTACATCATAATTGTCTCAAGTAACGAATTATCGCATCATCGCTTAATTACCCCGCGTGCATAGCGAGATTATTATTATCATCCCTCTTTTGATCAAACCCGAGTTTTTCTCCTATATTATTACCTCGCTTCACGAGCTTTCCTCTTCTTCGAGACTGGAAATTCGAATATAATTGTCGACAAACTAGTAGAATACGTAAAATTCGTGTGGGTAAAATATTGCAAAAACATTCTAATTTATGTATAAATCGAATTAAAGATATACTTTTCATCGATATAATGTATAGACGCAACACCTACGGTATCGATTAATCTCTCCTGGATACATTGAAAGATTTATTATTTCCTTATAACTGTCGGATCGTGAAAAGTGCAGTATACCATTGGGTGATACGATTAAAAATTCAACAATTTCAATGTGGTAATGAGCAAACGTCTGCACTTTCTAAAGTAAATGCAGTATCGCTGTACATACACACAGTATGCATTATACGCACATGTGCACACGCGTCAGCGTGCATCGGTAATCATTTGTGTTAAACCAACATGCAATAATAATCGAGTAATTAACGATAAGAAGCAATTAGCGATTGCACGAGGAAGGGGAACGGAGAAAAAAAAAAAGAACCGTCTGGACGAGCTTAGACCGCGATACTTATTGCTAACCAATGAGCTGTAATCGTTTTTACCCGAGTAGTGAATGAATGAATGAATGAATGAATTGACGCAATTGATTAAAGTTATCCGCTGCATCCTTGCCATACATCACGAAAACTGACCTGTGCGAGTTGTGCGTTACGTGGGTATTCGGCGTTGAGGAAGGTGGGGGTGTCCGTCGCGCGGCATCGTCCTGTAACGAGAGCGATCCGCTGTTCATCTTGCAGGTAAGCCTTTTGAGGACGTCGTCCATGGACCGTTTTCCACCCGGTACGCTAACACCGCCCCCGTTATTGTTGTTGTGATTATTGTTATTCTGAGTAACGGTATTGTTGTTATTATGATGCGGATTTCCATGATGATGATGGTGGTGATGGTGGTGATGATGATGTCCGTATCCGTAGGCGTCCGAGGATAACGGGGTCGGCGGTGATCCGCACTCGGACGAGCTTGCGGCCTCGAGTATCGCCCCCGTCGAGACGGTGGTCGTCGTTTGAAGGTGGGTGTACGCCAGGGTGTCCTGGTTCGCGAGGAAGACCATCCTCGCTCGTTTCGAAGCCGGGGGTGAATTTGGCGAAGGTGAAGGTGAGTCGCGGGGGTCGTGTTCGCTGGGGGTCGCCGGAGACGAGCAGCCCGACGATTCGCAGTCCTCTCCACCCCTCGGAAGGGGGTTGTAGCAGTGCTCTATAGCCTCGACCGGTACCGATACCGGGATCCTCTCCTCCGACCTGGTATCTACCTCGTTATGACGGTGAACCGCTGCTTGAACGTGATTTGTATTGTTCGTCTGGACTATCGCCGCGGTAGTTTCTTCCTCCTCGTCGGTACCCCCAACCGTACCCACCCCGCCCCCACCTTCCGAAAGCTTCGTTGGCGGCGACTTCCTCTTCGAGGACATTCTTACTCTGCGACAAAAATTAAAAAATCCTTAGATTAATTCTTTTCGGGATCCCGACTTTTTAGTAAGCTATACACCGGTGTATTAAAATTGAACATGCTTCATGATCCATTTTATTCGATAAGGTGTCAGTCGAAATTGACTTTAAAATTTCCCAATATGCTGGTCTAAATTCAGCCTCTCTGTGTCTGACGTCATAATTTCGATAACCGACTACAACTTGTTGCAATATAAATGTTCCTCTGATCAGAAGACGAAGGATTGATATTTTATTGTACGTAATGAATATATTGGTTGGATTTTGGAGCATGTTAAATTGGTTTAATTATCCCGTTCAATTGGATGTAGAATTTGTGTTACTATATGTATTTCTGTATAATTATCCGGTCTAAGATTGGCAACGACGTTACATATATGTATATATATATATATATATAATCTCGTAGGATATATTGACCGGAAGTGAAGTAGCTACGTTCGTGATTGATCGCGAGCTATAGGTCCGTACGTGTATCGAATGTATATATAGATGATAGATTTCTGTAGACGTGAAATCTCGAATATCCGATTAGCTTCTGGAGACTTTGAAATTGGTGTGGGATAAGGAGACGCCCGAAGCGTTTCTCCGCGTACACTATAGGATTACCCGGTAATTTCCTTCGGCAAATTACATCTAAATCGTTTAATTATAAGGTATCCTTCATCCGAATCTGTGAATATACCCGGTCTCGAGCCTACCGATTCTCACATGATGTGGTACAGTTATAAATTACGTAATAAAACCCCGACGCAGTTAATAATCCGCTATCTGCATCGCGCGCTGCTTCTTCGGGTATCAATAAGAATAATTGTGTGAGACACCCGCGCGAGTGTGTTGTAACCCGCACGTTACATATATTAATTTTTTCTCCCCCCCTCCCCGTTAAACAAAACTGTGGAGGGAGACGTGGACCGCCTAGCCTACTGTAATACATGGAAATAACAAATATAATGCCGCGCACATTACCATCCATTATCTTCGTATATCGGGCAATGCGAGGTTCAGCCCGGGGTCAGAGCCTGCTGTTAGCCTTAGTTTTATTATTCTTCATAAATAATAATATTAGAATCGAGATATAGTCGACCGCAAGCCAGATAAATGTCAGCGTTTAACATCTGAACATGTTAAAGAACGTGACGTTTGGACGATCACGTCGGAGCCGGCTGTTCGCAAAGGAAACACTCTCGCGTCTCGATATCGTGGGTAACGGTGATTATTGTTCAATCTTTTGTTTCATATCCCGACCCAAAAAAAGAAAAAAAATAGTTGACGTATGAAATGTGAGTGAAAAAAATGAGCAAAAGAAATCGCGGTTAGCGTATAAACGAGGAAAAAAGAAGATGATCGTAACAGGTCTTGGACAGGGGAGACATAGGAGCCCGCGATTGGCTACCCGCTGAGATTCTTTGGCGTTCCAAAGTCTCGAGGGTAATTAATAGACCCCTATAAGTTACCGCTGATAATGTCCACCATATTTTATTTAAATGGGATTCCCCGCGAGTTCGTTTAGCACGGTGCAAAAAAAAAGAAGTCTATACGCCTAATTGCTAACGAATCTGCAAACTGCTTCTGACTCAGAAATAACTAAACTGATTTAATATTCACGTCGTTCCTATACTATATAACGTATATATGCGGAGGAAAGATTGTTAATTAACGATTAATCCGTGTCTGACTACCGTTCCTTATATTTCACATTCTACAATGTCCGAGTATCATTCCTTTCTTTTTGTCCCTTATGTTTGTCAACGGAATTTGATTATTACCTCAAATTATTTATTACTGATAACCGGGTATAAATTATCGTCAAAAAAAGAAAAAAGAAAAAAAAAAACAAGGGGGGGGAGGGGGAGAACGTATCTCTGAAGCCGAGCATTGTAACTGCGACGTAGGTATTGTGTCGATAAGAATAATCATCTCGTTTGACTTTTTGAGATGAGATAAGAAAAATCTGTAGGGGGGAAACAAAAAAAAAATTGTAACCGGCTCATCGACGGTTAGTCAGTGCAACATTATATAGGTTTGTGTGTTGTATTAAAACAAGCGAGCGAGCGAGGAATGGAATTATTGTTGTATAATAATATTATTATACCACCGACTTATCGGGGAAAGGTCGAACATCTCAGTTACACTTACGGCTGAGATAAAGTAGTATTATCATATTGAAAGCAATGTTATGACTATATTTAAAATCGACGACTCGAAGTTTATCAATAACCCAATGCGGTGTGTATAACGGTGTGTTAAACTTGCACACTTTACAATCCACCATATAATCGTGGTTTTAAAAAGGCCTCATGACAAACTATTTGTTTTTACGGCACAAGCATTAAAAAGTCACTTTATACCGCTAAGTTCAAAGTTGCGGTATACAGTCTTCATTCCGCAACTTTGATGCGCAGTTCAAAGTGCGCATGTCAAAGTTGCGGAATAAAGTCTTTATACCGCAGGTTACACCCTCTCTATACGCAGTTCGTGCGGAACTCAACTGGCGTCAAAGTGACTATTAATGCCTTTTTCGTAAAAAATATTGTATGGGGCGCGCGCAGAAAGTAACTGTTCGGCTTATTCTTTGCGCATGCCACATAAATATCTATAATTATAATCACTTTAAGTACAAACAAACAAAATAATCACATACTCCACAAAACAATCGATTCCGCTTCTGTGTCACAAATATAATTATACACACACACACATTAGAACCCTAATATCCCAGGATGATCGAGATCTCAAAACATAATTAAGAATCAAAGAAAGAAAATTAGTCTAGTTGAAGAAAATTTTTGTGAGGAATACTAATCTCAACGTTGTTTCAGCTTCGGGCGAATAACGCCGCCATCTGTTTGGGTTCAAGTGGCACCAGGGGGAGGTTTTGAAGCCGCAGGGAGCCGCGGACCTTGGAGTCGACTTCCGTTCTCGAGGGGAGGGGGGGGTGAGAAAAATAAAAACTGTAGCAAGGGGGTTGCCCACTTGCCTAATAAGAGAAAATAGCAACAGCAACAGCAACTGTTGAAACGCGGGGGTTCGAAAAGTGGTTTTGCGGAAGGCTGAACGGGACGGAAGGACAACCGAGCGCATTGTAATCCGTTTACGCGGTGAAGTCGGTTATCGAATGACGCAGGGGCGATTACCCCATCCATTTCACCCTTCAGAAGAACACTTCCGGCGAAACCCTTTACGTTTTATCAAATTTTCGAGTGAAAAAGATAAAAAATAAAAAAGGAAAAAAGGAAAAACAAATTGATCAACTTCCTTGTCTCCAAGGTCAATCCGGCGCAGCTGTTCCGATATTGAGGGAGAATATAATAATATGTAGGACGAGACGTGAACGTATCGACGTTATGCATTCATAGATAAACTGTTACTTTGTGACCGCGGTTCTGAACGCTTATCACGGTTCAATAAATTACTTATGTTACAATTATTATAAAGCACATAATGCGATTAAGATTGCGCGTTATCCCGTCGTATATACGAATAATATATCGTTTGAAGAAAAGATAACGAATACATATATAATCTGGGTATTCTCTTAATGATGTTCGGGAAATCGGTTTAAAAAAACTTGACACAAACAAAAAAACAAAAAAAAAAAACGGGGAAGGTCAGAGTCTGGAGCATAGCGCGGAACACAAGTATGAGACATGTAGGTATAGGTTATTTTCTACGAGAAAAACAGGGGGTAGCTCTGTGCCCATGCCGCAGAGGGACGTCGGGGAGGGGGCGTCGTTAGTATTCTTTATAGAAGACAGAACAGCAGCGTGGGATACGTTCTACATAATGGAGACCCAGCTAGCGTCTCTTCTTTTGATGCTCAAGTTCCGTCGACCGTCGTTCCGTTGTTTATGTATGAGCGGACCCTACACCCACGCAGGACCAACGTCGTCGACCGAGAGACGCTGTAAGTTGTAGTACATCACGGCGAAGCTATCACTGCACACACATTCATCCTCGCGATGTAGATTCTTTGGCGTCAGAATCGCTTCCGCACATCGTTGCATCCTCCAATCTCTTTCTTTTCTTTTTTCTTTTTTCTTTTTTCTCTCCATTTCAAGAAGAGATGCAAAAATCTCGGTATATTTTATTTCATCACTATATTATCGTGATGCAAGTGATTACGCGACGCACGTGCGGTCATTAATTCGCGCAAGATAATAATCGTGAGAGTGAAAACTTCGTCGAGTTATCTTGAGATGGATGAATTTCCGGCGTCACTAATTTGCTATACGGTCGGTAATGGTATCCGTTGACTAATTGATAGCCTCGGTCTATACTAAAAAAGAAAACTATGAAAAAAAAAACGAGACAAAAAGCAACGAAACTTGGCATTTCTTCGAGATATATGGGTTTTTGAATCAGATCCAATGTAGCTGGAAAACAAACGGCCATGGAATGGGGGCTGGCAGCATCACCAGCAGCTAACCAGAAAGTTTCAACGTTAACGGTCGGTTTCAAATTTCTTTCTAGTTTCTCACTCCGTGTAGTCTTGGGTTTCGTATAACGTGGAAACACTTTTTCTTTCCAAATATCCTCTCTCCAGTGTTCAGGGGGTTTGTGGTTTTTTTCATGGCCAATTAAAGTCTGCGGAAAAGAGAAGAATATCTGATTTTCCCTTCGTTTCTTCACCAACGGCATCAGCGAGAAAAAATTTACGTGGAAAACTATAGACAAGAGGCTAAACTTGGATTTGGGATAAAAATCGAAACGTCATTGGCTCTGTTCGCGTTATTTAAGATTATATAAACGTTTGTAGAATTGTAAACGTCAGATTTTTCCCCGAATGGCAAACAAGATACGCGATCAGCTTTGAGAAATATTGCATACCTAGTCAGATTCATTTTCAGAATCGAAAAGAAAAAAAAAGTCATTTCTTACGCACCTGAATAGAATTTATCGTTTTTTTTTCATTTCTCGAAAGTAAATTCATTTTTCATTGTTTCGAAACGTTACTTGATTTCGTAGGTTGAAATATGTTGCGTACGCTGCGAGCTAACGTACATCGAAGCGATTGTCGTAAGTATAAATTTGTCAGTTAAAATTTACGATATGTTGAAATAGTGTTTTTTTAAGCAACGTAATATTCAGTTCTGGTTCAAATGTGCAAGAGCATATTAGATCACGAATAGAAGAATGAAGAATCAACATAAGATATCGGTTGAGAAAAAAAAATCGTCAAATTGAATAGAATTAATTATTTTGATCGGTTGACCGAACGCCATTCCGATTAAAAATATGAATTCGAATTTTTCGTTTAACTGTACAATTACGTTAATTAATCATCTTTCTAGCGTTCGCGCTCGCGGTTCCGCAATACATATTATACCATGAGCAATAGAAAGAAGAAGGTCTGCGTCACCTAATAATAAAGTGAAGATTCTTCCGCAATGCATAAAAATAACCAAGGAATGACAGCTGCTGTTGAGGCGCGTGCGATACCATCCTTTTCACTCAAGTTTTTTTCATTTCATTTTAGTTTTTTTTTTTTTTTTTTGTTTTCCATTTCCATTTTATTTGTTTTTTTCCCTCTCCCTCGCGTTTTTTTTTTAAATTTCTTACAATAAATTTATTTATTTTTTATTACTTTGGTTGAAGGTTATAAATAATTTGACAAGGAGTTTCTTTCTAGGCAAAAAACAAGAAAAAAAAAGAATACTCACAGTATCTCACAGATTTTATTCTTCTCCCCCCTGCGGCCCCTCGAAAATCCTATCCTATCAATTAATTCTATTTTTCCTCCTTTAGTTTTTTTTATCGATTCTATAAATACTGCAAAAACGTGTAAATACGTACAGCTAAGTTATTTAAATATAGATCACCGGTGTCTTCCCGAACCCATTAATAGTACCTTGTTGGCTTTGCCAACGTTGTGGAAGATCTTGTGAGTTTCGCATTAAAGATTCAAACCGAAAACCACCGAACCGCCAAAATCTTGACAGAGATTTATCTAGTTCTGATATTTTGCGAGACAACAGAAATGAAGAAGAAGAGAAAAAATAAAAATCGTGTCGCCTAATTGCCAGTTTGAAACTGCCTCCAAAGGTACATACAAACATTTATTAATCGTAGGATCGTTGGAACGCGTGACTAAGAAATCCTCCGAATCGGATAAATTCCTGTTGACTCAGCCGAGCTCCCCGAGGTCCCTCTATCTGTTTCCCTCTTAGAATGAGGAAAAAAAAACGAGATAAACAAATGTGGGATCTTTTTTTTGTCTTCTCTTGTCTTTCCGACCAATCGACCAATTCCGAACTATGGACCAGGCGCTATCGCATATTTTCCAACAAAGCGACTCCCTGTCCTCTGGAATTGTCCACGTCCATTGAGGCCTTCTGGTCAGAGAAGACGCTGCGTTTGAGAGAAGGAAATAAAGAGAGAGAGAGAGAGAGAGAACATAGGGCATGGCATGGGGTTGTGTTAGGCAAAGCCGAAGTGGGGGCCATGTGTTCAGTGTCAAGTTGCGCTTTGGATGTTGGTCGAGTTCCTCGATGGTCGCTGGTTCCTCCTCGACTGATGGTGGATATTCCTCGTATATGCCTGCACGTGCACCACGCGGCTTTTTGGTATGTAGATACTTCCATACTCCTGGCTCTGCCTCTGCCTCTGTGGACCAAGAAGCTGCGTGCCGTCGAGTGAAGAGCTAGAGGAACGAGCCTAAACCGCGTGAGGGACCAGGGACTAACTCGCGCGCACGTCTGCAGCAGGGAACAAAGCTCTCAGCATCTGGAACGCGTTAGAGGTTCCCTTCCCGGTCCCTGCGTCCCGTACGATATACCGTACCTCACCGTCTCTTCTCCGTCTCTCAGTATTCGTATTCGTATTCGTATTCGTATTCGTCTCAGCTTCGCTCTAGTAGCTCTGGATGGACCCCGACACCCACATCCACATCCACATCCACATCTGCACGTTCTCTTGAGAAAGAAGCATATGTATATAGCGTCGAACAAAGAAGAGGTGCTTCTCCAACATTCGAATACATTGTCTAATTGAACGCTGGCCAATTTGTTACCTCGTTTAATGGACAGCCGATTCCCGGTGTGTCAGAGAGTAAATGATCACCGGCGATCGGTCAAGCGTGTATACCGAAGGCGTAAAGCGTAAGCCGCGAGTTGTGTCAAATTCGACGAGTTGGGCGTCTCCGATCGAGACGTTAATGACTCATACGGGTCATAATCACTCGGTCTCTTTCGCTTACGAGGTGATTCACGGTGTATCAATCGTCAATTTTCAGAAAATCGGAGCTGCAGTGGTGCAGTGCCGCGTGACAGCGTTTTAAGGATGTACAGGCCATACAATCTCAACCAAAACTGAGTCTCGTCGTCAATATTGAGTACTTCGGGATGAGATAAAAATCGGGATAAAATTACCCACAATCAAGATGATAAGAGTATTCATTTTCAATAATAATAATGCCCAAAAGTTATCAACAAAGTGTTTAAAAAAATCATTGTTCAACAAATTTCCTGGTGACGTTATTTTTTTTTCATGTCAAATGAATTCGTTAATCTTTCCGAATACACATGAATTTTTTC